>BPLQ01014986.1:0-59999 GCA_021605075.1 Caerostris darwini
CTAGTCGCGCTTATATTCTGACGTATTAAATTTAACGACATGGCTTTATCTTTTCACTAGTAACTGAGCAGTCAGTTCAGTTTTTCGTGACAGCTTCTTGGCAAAAGGTTTGTGGCCATGGTCGAAAGTCTCAGTGGGAGTTCTGAGCCATAACCACTGAAAAAAAGAAATAGTTTCTTCTACATTAAACAGGAAAATTACTTGGCTAAAGATCTGAAAGTCTTTTAAACTCATTTGGCACTTGAAGATATTTCGTTGAAACATTCTCTGGCCAGCTTAGTTCATGATGTCTAGGATCTGTGAGAATATGTTTCGATGATCGGCATATAGCCAAACATCACATTAGTTGAGCAAAATAAGACAAGTTCTTGAAAAATTGTAAAAAGAAACTTTAAGGTATTTATCTACAGCAAACTAAAATCTCATATTGTTTCACATCAGCCTCAATCTAATCTCTTATTCGATCTTCCGGTTGGCGCATTCTACGAAGGCGATAGTTTGGTATGCGTGGAAACCTGCATTTATTCATTGTATATTTTTAAAATGTTTAATTTTTCTGCTTCATTTAATGCAGCAGGTAAAAAAAAAAGAATAAACAATTGACTACCTTAAACAATTATATAAAACAGATGAAATAAAAATCATTAAAAACAAAATAATAACAATTAGTTTCTGTTTCTAGCCTCTCAATGATTTATTCCCAACCAAACATACAAATTTAAATAAAAATGTGCAAAGTTAGTTTCATTTGTTACAACAGAATTTTAAATGGATTTAATGAAACATATCTAATTTTATAAAGATTTTTCAGACCATTAATCTCATTTTTAAATCAGTTACAAATTGAAACTTTAATTTAGAAACAAAAAATAATCACTTATTTTAAAAACCATCATACTAACACATCATGAGACATACTTAAAGCTTTCCAAGATTTTAATGTATAAATTCTCATGCCAGAATTGTTATTTTAAGCAGCAATTCAAAACAGATTTCATTTCATACGCACTTTCTTTACGGTACTTATGAACATGACATGCATATTTTTATTTCCATCTCAACACTGTATAGATCGTAATTGTCAAAATTGTAATGTGTATTTTTCAATGAATTATTTATGCAGTTTAAAAGAAAATTCATATTTTTAAATAATTTTATGTTTTAAGAAATATTTTAATGTACTTTGGGAAACAAAATTTTAGCATCAGTTATTTATATTAGTTTGTATTCACGTTGTGTAATTCTAAGACGACACACTCCCAGTCTCATAATCCACCATAACAATTATTTTTTTAATGAACAAGTATGTAGATTAATAACTTTTTTTATTGGCCAAATAACTAAATAGTGGCTGTTAGGAATTGGTGACTTTTTTGGAGTGCCATAAGAGTGATAAATTTACGAATGTGGTAACCCGAATTTCTTGTACTGGTTGCAATTCCCTTCACTTACAATCACAATCCCTTTTTGGCTCATTTTGATGAAAAGATTTTTTTTGACGCCAAACTCCAACTGCCCCTATTCTACAATTTTGCCTTTTTATTAATTGTTAATGTTTTATTTACCGTGTAGCGTAACGAATTTCTTTATATAATGTTATTCTGTTATTAAAGCGTAAACATAGGCAAAGGAAAGATGACTGGTTTTTTTTTTTTTTTGTAAAGCCTAACTCACCCTCAAAACTGCAAGATACATTTTCATTACTTCTTAAATAATAGAGCAATTATAATTTTAAAAATGTGATTTTACGTGAATACGATATTGTAACTAGGATAAAAAAGTTGTTCAAGTTATGTTCATAGTATGGATACATTTTAAAATATTTTAACATTTGAGCCCACTAAAAAGGAGTAAAAAAAAATTTGAGTGATTTTTATGAATATTTCGTTTAGATTCTACGATACGATGTTTGAAATAGTACCATTTAAAATTTCTATCCATTGTATTTTTTTTCAGGAAAATGGAGAAAGGTTCTTCAATACATTAATGCAAAAATTTCAAATTTGGCCTTCGTCCATGAAAACAAAGAAAGCCAAACTTTAAAAAAAAATGATAAATAACCATTACTGGGAATCTATGAGAGATAAAAGCAGATCTCAATCATATTTAGAAGGCTTAAAAAGTACGTTTCGTAAAAAAGTAAAATAAAAAAAAATTCATATTTCGCTAGAAAATTGTCTTTTAAATGAGTACATGCATCTTATTTTTAGACTGTTTCGTTCCTTCTTTTGTAGCATGGTTCCCATTCTTTACTTACATCGCTTACTAACTCTAGTTTATGCTAATTGTTCTCTTGTTGAAACAACTTAAAATTTTTGCTTAACCTAATTGCTTAGATCATTTGAAAGAAATTCCAGAAATGTCAACGAATTTATCATAGTCAAAAATAAAGTGCATATTTTAATAGGCTGGACCAAAAACATTTGTTTAAAACTCTTAAAACAACTCCACAAATTTTTACTTTTCTTTATTTAAGTAAATTATACCATTGAACAAGACTAATAACTAGTTATTAATATGACTAATAAATTGTTTATAAACTGTAAGGTATATGTCTATATAGTGACATTCTTTTATAAGGAGATGGAGGCTATATGATAGTTATTTGGTATGGAATATGTTTTAACAAATTAAGAAGAAAATCATGTAGAATTATAAAATTGTTATATTGCATGCATCAATACATGAAGTCATATAATTAAGACTTATATAATTGTAGACTCGTCGCCTCATGCAACTCAAGTAATTAAACAAATGTAATATATTATTCATGTAATTCTCATGATGTAACTCATATTCTTGTAATTTAAAAACTCAATAGTTTTGTAATATTCTTAAATGTAAATAATGTAATGTAATAAAAATGTAATATAAAAATGTAATAAAAGCTTTTATAATAATATGACATACATAATTAAGGCTTTGTTAATTTTTAAAATTGGATAAAACTAAATTAGTTTTTAACTTAAAAACAGCTTAGATAAAAAAAAAGTATAAGGATTAAGTATAATTAAGTTCAGCTTCGTTGAAAAAATTATATAAATTAATTATAGATTAGATCAAAAGTAGGAGTAATATTTAAAAATATATTTTAAAATTTTAAAATCATTTACTAAAATAATAAAAAGATATACTTTTCTGGCAATCAAATTGAATTTGTTTTTTTTTTCTTTTTTTCCTGATCTGTTTTACAGAACTTTTTTCAGCATAATAATGCTACAAATGATATTTTTTTTTTGTTGTTTAAATATTACCTGCCTATAACCAGCCGCGCCGTAAAAACTGCGCAGATAATTGTTGGAAGATATATACGCATTTAATTATATGGTGAAAAAGAGAAAATTTGTTTTTCGATGTTTTGTAATCTTCATACATTCTAGTTAGTTGAAGCTATTTATGAATATCACAGTTGATTATTAAATGGGCCTTCTGCAAAACGTTTTTAATTATTATCTATAAAGCAATCCAAGCCATATAACATACATCGTTGTATAATGCACATCACATTTGTAGAAATACAGCTTCATTCCATAACCCATAATAATGTTTCTTTTTTATGAATTAATAAAAAATATTGTTTATTTTTTATATAATATTATGTCAAATGTATTTTGACAAATAGCATTGTTAGATGGCGAATTGACTTTTATGAATATTCTTTAAAATTATTTCACCTATTATATGCAGAGATTTATAATTCATTCAAAGAAATTCTAAAGTTTATTAACATATAAATCCCGAATTATAGGTAGAAAAAAATTATAGGTTTAAAACATATAAATGAAAACCGTCAATTTTTTGAAAATATAGTAATTAAAGCTTTTGAGAGCAAAGAAATACTAATAATACTGAAATGTACAAGATGTACTGAGAATACACATAAGTTCTCATAGACTTGCATCATATAATTTGAAATATTGTTAAGAGACAAATTCCTAAGCTGATATAATTAATTTGAGAAAGAGAGATCAATTTTATGTTTCGAAAGTAATTAGAAATTAAAGAAAAATTTCATTTAATTTCCTTTCATTAGAAGTTATCTAAAGTAAATAGACATCTAATCAGTGTAAGAATAAGTAGAAAAAAATTACATGAAAGTTATGAAAGTAGGAAAGGTGTAAATTCAGAAAAAAATCTTTTAAGATAAAAAATACACAATAATTTTACATTATTAGATGTTTTCTGCAGAACCAAATATTTAGCTATGCTTTGTGTTGGTTCATTTTCACAGAATAATAATGTTTCAAAGAATGTGAAGCACTTTTACAGTGCTACAGCTATTTTTACAGCCCTTTAAAAAAGAATTCTTCTTCTTCATTTTTGTTGGTTTGCATACGTAGAGATTTCTACATATATTTCTTCAGAATGAGAATATATTTCTCACTCTGAATATTTCTATATTCAGATTAATGAAATCTGAGACAAACATATAGTTCAGAAAATGCAATTTCCATTTTATTATAATGATCTAAAAAATCAAATGACAACTTTTGGATAAATGTTTATTTGTAAAGTCTGAATGAGTACATAGATGTACGTAAACGTATTTGTAGTGTGATTGAGATTAGGAATTAATACAATATTTTACAATATGAAGATCTTAAATTTCAGCAGGATAATGCAACAGATCATGGCCTTGAAATAAATAAATTTAGTACCATAACATTAACATTTTAAACATCTACAAGCCCCTAGATTTTACTCCACTGTAATATTTATGAAGTCCAATAGGAAAATGTTACTATAATACTTAAAAACACCTAAAGACTCTTCATTGAATATTTACATGAAAGTATGGAATAATATAAAATGAGAGGCTCATATGATAGTTTACTTCTCATTGGAGTCGACGCTTTCTCAGCCAATAGCCTGACACCAACCACGATGTAGCATGAGCAAATATTGCAATTTCTTATATTTATTGAACAATAAGTAATGTTAAAAAAGCGATATTTTAATTTGTCTTCTTTCTTTCTTTCATTTTTTTTATGTTAAGAGATGCCTCATATTTCTATATAGATATGTCTACTACAACTTCATCTTCTCTGGCTCAACAACTTCATGGTGGCCCAAGTGTCTACTACATCTACATCTACATAAATATATTTTTAAAATTTTAAATGATTAATTTAATCGTTTTATTACACTGGATTATCTAGTACTATAATATTTCATTTTTCCTATCAATTAAAGTAGACAAATTGTTCCTTGTAATAGATGTATCTCTAATCAAAAACTTAATAGTTATGTTTTCATATGCTTTAAATCTGTTGTTACATTAGTTAACATTTTTACAGAGATCTATAAATATATTGTACTAAATTAAGTTTTTCAGAAATTTGCGATCCATATTATGCTTATAATTTTATGGATTATAATTTTCTTTTTAACAAAAAAATTATACGAGACTTTTTTTTTTTTTTGTATCTCCATTAGTTTTTAACTTACGTTTTGAAGCAAAGTAATTGACACTAATAAAACTAAATTTCAATAAAAGAAAACCATTCTAAATTACTTAATGAAGAATTGTTTTTGGCATAGAAAGTGTTTCGCTGTTAATTTATTCTTCTTTTTCACAAATGGCAAATTTGATTTTTGATATAGAGCTTTACGAAAGGAAAAAGGAAAGAGGTCACAAAACAATGCCGCGCGAGACAATTCCTTCTGCTGGCAAAAGTCCAGAGAAGTGTTCTTATAAATTTGATATCTTCTTTTTTTCCAGAATGGAGAAAAGCATAGCTTAAAACCGATGGATTTATTGTGCTACGAAGATACGAGTGGAGGAACAATATTTTGAGAATGAAAATATACTTTTCTTTAGCTGAAAGCATTTTAAAGATATGCAGCCTTATGCGGTTCTTTATGATGATCTGGTAAGATCCGTGAAGATCCTAAACTAGATTTTACTAAAATGCTTATTGATATTTTTCTTTATAACATTCTTTTTGCGTAAATTTCGGAGAAAAAGAGCTTTTAACGTTATTGAGAAAATATTTTTTGGCGGGCTTCGACAAAAGCTTTACTGATATTTATTATTAAAAATACTTTAAAAAATCATTGTTATGCGGAACCTTTTGGAAACAGCTAAAATATAAGCCTCACTCGTTTATTAGTGATAATGCATTCTAGCTATTGTACATGAAGGCAAAAATTCCAGTCTGTGGGTGGACTGTATTATAATCACTGTTTGTTACACATTATAATCAATGTAAACTTTACCTGAGACTGTTACAAATAGTTTATAATCAAGAATTATTTAACATTGATTCATATATTATTTGCCTGTTTAATTTTTTTTAAATGTCATTCAATATGTATAGGAATATACCGCGAAGTACATATAGTATATAATAATATACGTCTATATTTTGCCATAGAAAGATCTTTTAGATGTTTCACACAAAATTCCTTATAGTGAGTGTAATTTAATGGGTTTCCGTATTACACTCTAGGTAGAACCAAATTTGCCATAGTCACATCATTTTAAAAGTGAACTACTTGATAATTATATATCCCTTATTATAATAACCTAATATTATGAAAAGATTTTCTTATGGGTTTAAAGTATGTATCACCAAAGTGGACTGTTAAAATTCCTTAAAAGTTAATACTATTGTTACAATGATATTAAAATTTGTTATACCATGAAGAGATAAAACAGTTTTAGCAAAATTAAGGAGACAAGCATTTTATTGAGGCAAAGGGTTTTGTCTTCCTATCAATAATTTAGAAGTTATCAACATGTAAGCGCTTGTGATACAGGACTCGGGTACTCGATGTGACTTGGACTTCATTGGAGAAGGGGGTATTTTCTATGTTAGAAGCTAATCTTGAATTTATCACTAAGGCATTACACAATTACTTGTCTGATAACAACAATAAGAATAATAATTACTATTCTGAACCTGAGTTTCTTTATGAATAAAAGAGTAATTGCAGCTATGTACTTTTAGAATTAAATTATATAATTATTAATTTTTATTATATCCTCTTTACATATTTATGTTTTTCAGATAATTGAAATAATTTAATACTTTCCATTAAATATTTTGTTCTACATTTCGATTTTGGTAGGTCTTTAGAGGTCATTTTTGAGATTTACATTGAGTTTCTGCTCAGTTCAGTGCTGTTACAATAGATTGAAAAAATATTTTGTAAATATAATTCGACTTTGTCATATTAAGCTTGAAATTACTAAGATTATTGTTACAAGGTAGAGAACAGACTCTCCAAAACGGTACTCTCATCATATATAAAAATAAATTTCTGCTTTTCAGTAGACTGTTTGCACTTTACAGTAAATTGAATTAAATAAATAAATACACTAATACATTTAGCTCAATATTGTTATATGTAGCTGTATAGTATATCAAATGGTATTTTCCCCGAAAAAATTAAATAAGGATATCGAAGGTTCATCTTGACTTAATTGTTTTTCTTACCTTAAATTGATTTTTAAATTCCTTTATTGCAAGGGACTAAAAAAGATCTTTTTTTGGGCCGTATTTTCTGGAAAACGTCATTCCGAATGCAGAAATAGTATATTGCATTCAACATATGAAGAAAGCATAACAACAACGATTACCATCGTCACTCCGTACTAAGCATGATACTATCTAATAGTTTTTTAGGTCAGAATCTGAACAGTAGATATAATACATTGCATTGTGCATTCTTCAGTCTTTTTATATTGCTGGGTGCTCTCAGGTGAATATTATTATTCTGAAAGACGTCATTCCATACGTGTTATATGAGATTTAAATCAGGGAAGTACGTCGTCAAATTCATTCTAGTGATACTTTTTCTTTCTAGAACACCACGATTCCTATTCTGCCTGGCGTTATAGTTCGTAAAAAGGAAATCTGCACCAACGGCACGTCGAAACAGATCCACGTGGAAGAAGATTATATGCTGAAAATTTTGAGATCTTCCTTTCTGTTCATCAAACTTCTTTCCCTGCCGAGCGTACAAGAACCACTATAAGATTCATTCTCCCTGATGCTAGTGGGATATATTTGTATCTCTAACTCTCCATATCAAATGGCGCTAAAATCTTTTGACACTGAAACGACTCTTATCTATAAAGAGGATCATCGAATTTTATAGCCGTGTGTTCCTTACACAAGTTTAAACTCTGCCGCCGATGGTAGACTTTCAATTGAATGCAGCGTTTAGGACGGACGGAGAATAGACCAGTTTTTTGAAGGCATCAGGTTATGACGGAAAAAGTGCGATACATCATCATGCTATGACGAAGCGTCGCACTTTAGCGATTTTAACTTTTTTGATGATGCGTTGCTTTTATGCCATTTTAGTCTAGAACTCGAAATTGCGGAGAGTATCTTTAATAGAGCCTTCCATCCTACTTTTAAAAGAAGTCCGTCTGTGACTGCAGTGACTACACTCATTTTGTACGTTCTCACTTCAGAACAGATGTCTTTTACTAGATATTTACATTAAATTTACCATTCTTTTGAATATATTGCTCATATTACTGATTGACCCAAGCTCTTTTCTACAATTTAATGATTGTCGGTTTAAAAATTGCATAGTTGCTTAAATTTTGCACGCCAGTGTTTACACATTGTCGGTACAGTAAATTTATTTTTCTTTAATTTATAGCTTAATATTCTCATTTTGTTTGTATCATTAATTAATATTTAAACTGTATCACTTTCCTTTCTTTATTATTTTCTTATGATTTTGAAAAAATAAAGCGATTAAGTTATATAGTTAAGCGATTGCCTCTAGATGGCTTTATTACGGAACGCATATCTTTTTTTAAATTTATCAAATAGTCAAATGCTTAATTAAAAATTTTTAAATAATTGATATAAAATCGAAAAATTCAATAATTTTCTAAATATATTTCAAAAATTATTTTTTTCATTTCATTCAAATATGATATTTTATTTTTCGAAATTTGTTTAAAAAAATTCTGTTCTTAAAATTTTTAGTAAAATTATGCTTTAAAGATTTTAAAACTAAAACTGTAAGCATCAATATTAAATAAATTTAGTACAAAGCATATCATTAAATCAATGCCATTAATCAAGACAAATAATTAGTCTCCTTTTGAATTTGTTTAAAAAAAAACAACAATAATTCATATTTTGAAGCTGGAAAGACATACATATTATCTTCATGCCCCAGACATGCCGAAATCCATCCAACCATAATTGATGATGGGGCAATATTATTTTTCAAATGGACTTTTGTGGTAATTGCCCTATATATGAGAGTTGCATAGATGATAAACATAAAAAATTTCCAGAAAGAAGCTTGATTGCCAATAAGTTTATCTATTACTGTTAATTTCAATGTGGCAATTGTATAACCCTCTGATCTTGGGTTAAGTAGGCAAAGTCAATATCAATGTTTTAAAATATTATCAATTGTTTTTAAGCACAAAATTATCTTGTTAAATTGCCTTTTAGCTCTTTAAAAAGTATTTAATAAGTTTTTTTGACAAAGGAAGCTAATACAAAATAATATAATTATTTATTACATAACGCAAACATTTGTTTTAATATAAGAAACGCAGATAAATAATATAAATATTAATTCAATTATTGAAATCTTTAGTGAAATACGTCACTATATTCAAAATTGTTGCAGTGTTTGCACTGAGGGTAAAATTATGATTCTCCTCATTTCTGATAGTCTAAGATTTCCTGAACATTAACTGAATCAAAAAATTGTTTTCAGAGTTTTCTTATCCTCTTAAAAAATTAACGTTGTATGTTTAAATGCAGATAAGAAAACTTTATTATTATAATCTTGAAAGTAATTTCAGAACGATTCTTGAATTAAACCAGAAGTCATTATACATATAGCCAGTAAATATATTCATGTATCGTTTAGGAAGTTCAATTTCGGTTTTTCCAACAACAAGGAAAGATTCTGGTAGAAATAAATATAATGATTTAATAGTTAAAATATGAAAAATATGTAAACTATATAGAAATTTTAAAATTTAAATAACTTTAGTTAGCTTGTAAATTCTTTTGTATTAGTTATATTTAATTAGTTTTGGGGAATATTTGTTAGAGTCATATATATTTTAATGACTTCATTAGCATTTTCTTGCATTACGAAATCACAGAAGCTTATATGCAAATTTAATGGTAACTTTACTTAACTTCGACGTACAATACGGAAAAAAGAATTTACTTCCTTAGATAATGTTTTAGAGAAAGATACGTAGATTTTCTGGTACAAATATCCATGCTTAGCCATAATATAGACCACGTACAGGCCTTTAAGATTTATTTCAGTGATCAAAATAACATGAAAGTCTTCAATAACTTATTTTGTTTATTAAATTTCTTTTGTATTGCTATAAAATAATAATCAATTTATTTTAAAGCGTGACATTACATTTTTATATTTGCAATAGAAACTTGAAATTTATTTTTTTGTACCATCATTTATTAACTACTCTTCGTGCTTTATATAGTATAATACAAACATTTCACAAAAGGGAGGTTATTGCCTAATATTATTGGGTGGTTAAACACTTTTACTGTCATGGTAGAATTAATGATAATATCAATGTGATAATTGGAAATGATCTTGATCGTGGAATGAGTTAAGAGGGCGAATTTACTATCAATGGTTTAAAATTGTTACTAATATTGTAAATTGTTTACATTCATAAGTTTTAATTGATACTAATATTGTAAATTGTTTACATTCAAAATTTTAAATTGATACTAATATTGTAAATTATATAAATTTATAGTTTCAAATTGATACTGATATTATAAATTGTTTCTAAGTAAAAAATGAATAAGTATCACGAATTGCTTTTGAATACTTTATGAACAATACATTTTTGTGACAAAGGAAGACTAATAGGAAACTAATATAGTTATTTAAAACATAATCTAAGCAATTATTTTAATATCAGAAACATGGATAAAAAATATAAATGCTTATCGTAACATTGAAAGTTTTGGTGAATTATCAATATTTTGCTGGTCTGTATAATCTTTTCCTAAAATTTTTAAATGTTCTTAGCTTCAAATCACAAATTCCGCAATTTGCAGACATATCTGTTGTAGAATAAATCTTAGTTGTTATTTTCTCCTTTCAATTCTGAAAGACTTGTTTTTTTCTCCCCATTTCTTTTTTAAAATTTCTTTTCTCATAAATTTCGTTCACTATGTTTTGTTTTACATTCATGCAATTTATATTTAAAAACGCACTTACTATCAGTTTAATAAAAATGTAATATTATTTGTTTGTTTGTTTTTATTTTTGAATGTTTTTTTAATTATTACTTGGAATTCATAAAAGAGATTTATAAAAAGCATTTTAAAGCTCGTTTATTTTTTATGGTTTTAAACAAAGTGTTTCCATCATTTTAACTTCCTTTATTTGCAAAAAATATGCTAATTTTAAGTTATTCAGTAAACAAATTTTTGTAAGAGGTAACAATATAAAATGCCATCATTGTCAAATAAAAAAATATCTTAGCATAATATTCTTTCATTTCTTTCGAACATTTTTTTTTAAATTTTTGAATAAGAAATTAACAACATGAAATAAGAGCAAAATAGTAAAGTATGATTATTCTTTAAACAATATAAAACGTTTTTATATACTTATCATTAGAATTTCAAAAAAAATAAAAATAAGTTGAATAACAATCTTAGTTTTAAACCAACTCACGGTTTCTTTTATGTCATTCACAACAGCTCTGGGTAACATACGTCTCTAAAATTTCAGGTAAAAATTGATAAAATAGTTTTCAATACAAATACAGCCTTTTAAAGAAGCATTAATTAAGAATGAATGAATTAGATTGAAATGAGATTAAGATTAATTATGAGATTGAAATTATAAATTTCCAATTTCTAATGTCCATTATCATTTTCTGAGGAAAAAATATTGAAAGTTATATATGAAGTAAATTTTAATTAAATTCCTATTTTTATGGATGATATTGTAAAATTAGTTGTGTCATTATACAATTGCATAGAATTTTCACTCTTAATTTTTTAATTATATTAATATTTAAAATATATAGATATATTAAATATTAAAATTTAATTATTGGAAATATTTTCAATGAAATGCAACTTTAAATTGAAATTAAGCTGTGATTTATGATTATTTTAGAAAACTGCAATTTAAATTCTGCAAAATACAACTTTATCGTCTTTGTAAAGAAAATATGATTTTGCGATTTCAGAATATCATACATGTAATAGATTACTACATTATTTTTATTTAATTAATTTTAATATTAATTAAATAAAAATTCATGTTACATCTCTTCGGAAAATGCTGAAATGGTCAGCAAAATAAGATTAAAATTTAAATAATACAATGATTATTTTTTTTAATTCATGAACAAAACTTCTTTGCAATAAACATATTAATGAAATCATTACGAAAGCAGAGATTTCAAAATGTATCAGTACGAATCCACCAATCTTTCTCGTGAGAACTATAAAGTGAACGGCATATGGACAGAAAAGAAAAATGTTTAAATGAACTGGATCCACCATGAATTCGCGCGAGAACTCTGTAGAGGACCTTGTGTAGAGAGAAAAAGGAAAATGTTTAAATAAATTGTACTCGGGATGTGTGACAACAGTAGACTGTTCTGTCGTTTTAAAAATTTCAAGTTAGTTAGTCATGGTGTTGTTAGTTGTAGCTTAGGCTTTGCGTTATAGAAAATAAATTATATGTTTGTGCCAATGTCTCCTCTGAATTCTAACATTTCAATAGTCATATTCACTTTTGGTACCATTTATGTGGAGCTAAAAATTGTAACTTTCGCGAAAGTTTCAAAACAACAGATTGTTAGAATTTAACTACACACATATCCGGTCATAATTTGTACTGTATCTAAAATTAATACTATGAGTATAATAATAAATAATCTTGAATAAATAAAGCAAACATATCGTGGTTTCAGTTATATTTTTGAATCAAACTGTTTGAATTTTTTTTTAATATCTTTTTAATTCAGTTAACGAATATCTTCCGTTTCAAATAAAATAAATTTATCTGAAATATTCCTTTTATATATATATATATATAAAACGAAAGATTTTAAACGAGGAAATATAGTTTTTTTTTCTCATTTTCTTTGACGCTGAACATTTTGTAAATTAACAATAATAGGGAATGAATGAATAAAAATATATTTGTCTTAAACAGCAAATGAACAAAATAAATCATGAAATCCACATACAAATTCCAATTAATTGTCTGCAAACATTCTCTTTTCATTGGATTAAAACTAATATCGAGATTTTCGATTACCTAAAACTTCATAGCGTTAAAAATAAGAAAAATCTTTTTAAATTCTTCCAATAGTCTTTGGACTTGCAATTGTGTAATAGCCAACTTTGTTTCTAAAATATGTAAGTATTGTTAGTCACTATAATGCAAAAATATCAACTAATCTTTGTTTACCTAGTAATATACTAAAGGTCATTACACTCATCCAATTAATGGATACCAACTAATCCCTTCATAGCACTAAATCCCCAAGTCTGTCTAAAACCCATATTCTGCAAGAATATGCGTACCTCCTGAGAATGGTTGCAAAATTCCATTTACATTATTTTAAACTCCTGTTCACGTCTCGGGGGTTTTTATGGATTCACTATCATAACGTTTTTTCCATAAGTTAGACAAAACTCTGTCTTTTACATTTCATCACTAGCAATCTGAGTTTGAGACTGCCCTACTTCCCCTTTATTCCAACATCCAAATATTAGTAGTTGCACATTACTATTTAATTTTGAATTTCACCAAAAATTATTAAAAAATTCATCTAGCTATGAGAGTTATAATACAAGTCACATGCATGCTTTTATATTTTGTTCTTCTATATGCCTCCCCGAAGTGCTTATACTGTTACTTGTTCGACACTAGAGATTTACATCTTTATATGGAAGTATTTGGTACTTTGGTTAAATATTTTTTGAAGAAACAACAACAAAATATGTAAATCCCCTTAAGTGCACAAAAACTTCTCCTTCAAGGAAAATGTGATTTATTTTGGACGAAAAGGAAATGATACTCTTTCCTTTAAATTAAAAGCCATGGAAATAATATTTCTCAGCTATATTATAATCATTATTAAAATAATTATATTTAAGCATAAATTGTATTAAACAAATTATATTTAAACTTATTAATAATTGTGTACATTGTAGTAGACAATGTATAATAGACGGTCAATTATTTAATATTACTATAATCCTACGGAAAATATGCTAATTTTCTATTATACATAATTTAGTAAATTTTAACTTGTTTTTAATTGTAATTTATTTTAAAATTTTATATTTTGTCAAATCATCGATGATTATCTTAAAATATATTTAGAAATTCCTTTACCTCACAGAAATTACAAAAAAAGAAATTAAAATATTTATAATAACAATAACAGTTGAAAATGGAAAACAAAATTGTAATAAAAAAATAAAATAATAAATAAAAAAATTGAAAATGCTGGAAACGTATAGCTTTATAAACTTACAGAGCTGCAAGAATTGAACCTTAAATTATTTTTTATAATAAATATTTCCATTTTATCACTTAAGTGAACAAATTAATATTATTTAATTTTGAAAATTCAGATATTCTACATTATTCGATAAATTCGATTACGAAATTTTTAAGGACTAAAAAATCCTTCTCTGAAAAGCATATGAAAAATGGAACATCCCTCTAAAATATTCCAGGGGTGTATTTCCTGAGAAAGTAATTAAGAAGTCTTCAGAATCTCTTGGCTTTTCATAAGATTCTTCATTCTCAAGACGTGCTTACTTTCTCCATACCTCTTACAGATATATGAGAGCTATTTAATACGTTGCCGAGATGTGCTTTGGTGCATTGGTCACAGTATTACAAGAACATCAACAAAATTCAGCAACAACAAAAATCTGCCGAATATTCAATAACGACAGTTAATCCATGACGACGTCAGTTAAAAAACAAAAACCTCAACCAAAACAGCAACAGAAATATTATAAGCACCATGAAAAGTTCTAGCGAAATCAGTTTTTTATTAATTAAGTGCATTCAAGTTAAGGCATTCAAGTTTATTAAATTACGAATTCGGTTTCATTCACAAAACATATTTTCTTTTCGTGAGTTATTGATAACGCTGCTTTCATAAATTTTCTCAAATTTTTTTTATTTACAACGATCCATACGTTTTCTGGCATGATTTCAAGGGTTTTTTGTCCTGGAATATAGATTTCTCCCGATGTTTTAATAATGTTTATTTTATAATTGCATATATTTGACAACGTAACATGTCCAATTAAACATTTTAATCCGAGGAAGTAGCGTGGAGTTAAACACAATTTCGAATGTCTTACATGCACACGTCCTTCGTGAAACCTTTTGCGCTTGTTTAATTCGGATACTAGCTTTTCATTACATTAACTACTACCGGAAAAGATTTGATATGAGTTGATATACTAGCACTAGTTACTACTGTGTCCAGAAAGTAAAACCAGTTTTCAATTTAAATTTCTCGGGTATATGGTATTTCATTTTTTTCTTTTTCTTTTTTAGGTTGTTGGCATTGTCCTTGCATTCTGTATGAACTGTTACGTCAAAATATTCATTAGTGTTCATTAGTTACTCTTGGTTTTTGAGATGCTAAAACTGATTCCGGCGGGTTTTTTGAAATGTCTGAATTAATTGAGCAAAGAACTTGCGTTAATTTTTTTTTGCGTAAACGTATAGAATGTTGCAGAAGTCATTCGGTGAGCATTACTATATCGGAAAGAAATGTTTACAAATGGTAAAAACAGTTCAAAGAGGGCAGAGAACACGTTAAAGGAGAAGAGCGCTCTGTCGACTATCAACATCAACCGACAAAGCTCACGTCCAAAAAGTTAAAGATTTGGTGCTTTAAAACCGTCAACCTATAATTGCAGACCTTGCTGAGGAAGTTGGAATTTCAAAAGGATCGGTCAATTCCACTTTCGGCCTCAAACGTGTCTCTCGATTGGTACCGAAAACACTGAATGCACCAGCTCACACTGCATTGATTCTTCGTGACTTTTTCGCCAAAAAGGAAACACATATCGTTCCACAACCACCGTTTGCACCCGATTTAGCATCGCGCTACTTCTGGCTATTTTCTAAATTCAAAAGACCACTCCGAGGACAACGTTGTGATTTGATTAAAGAGACATTTCAAAAATCGCCGGAATCAGTTTTAGCATCTCACAAAACCAAGAGTAACTCAAGCACTAATGAATATTTTGATGTAAAATTTCACACAGATGTCAAGGAAAGTGCCAACAACCTAAAAAAAGGAAATATCATATACCCTTGAATTTAAATTGAAAACTGCTCTTACCTTTTGGACACAGTATTATCTACGACAATAGTAGCTCCCTGTTTTTCTGGTTACATTTACTAATATTTTGTTCTTAGAAATACAATATGCAATATATGAATTACAGAGGAAGTCGCATTCAAACTTTCGCCACAATATCTCGCCATCATAATATTTTGAGTAAATGAATATGATTTGATGTAGCGCGATCTGCAAATATATATATATATATATATATTTGCAGACAATAAAAAAAAAGGAAAATATATATATATTTTATTCACAATGTAGTGCACTCCAAGAACGGGAATTTCGAGTATGCGACAAATGTAACACAACAGGTCTGCGGCACACCTTAATTATCACACGGCATGATACATGAAACCACAAGTGGCTCACGTTGTAAGAAGGCGGAATTAACGACCTGTTATACTTTACAGAAAAAAGAGAAAAACAACACTTCTTGTCACTTGGAACAATCTTTTCCGAAAACCTTCTTTTAAAAAATCCGTCAAGAAGAAGAGGGAGTCAGCTCTGTTCGCTTCTCTTGGAGTCGGCACTTCCTCAGCTCATGGTCTATCACCAATCACAACGCAGCAACTCCTGGCACAGTTCATATATCATCTCTAATTGCTTCGACATGTGAAGGTCGAACAGACACTCGCTAATTTCATGAGGTCTCATTATCTATGACACTGATTATCAGATTTGAGTGACAGGTTGTTCTCATTAGAACAAAACATTAATTGCATGTAGTATAAATATCCACATTATTGCTTATCTATTGTCAGATTTGAGTGATAGGTTATTCTCATTAGAACAAAACATCAATTGCATGTAGTATAAATATCCACGGTATTGCTTATCTATTGTCAGATTTGTGTGATAGGTTGTTATTATGCATTTGTTAAAAATATAACATTCCTTTCTCCTGAGAACAGAAATGTTGTATATCTTCTCGTTTCAAAAATTCTACCGTCTACTTGTAGCAGCAGCAAACTCTTTTAAAACCTGTTTTTGGCAGTAGTTCCCTTTTTCCGTGTGTGATATTCTGTTGCACTGTGCATTAAATAAATTTATGAAAATTAATTAAATTTATTCTATCATTGATCTTGTTATAGCTGCAAGAAACCAGTGAGCATCACTTTTTTTAAAGGATTTATAGCAACTATTTAAAAAAATATTTTTTAAAGAAAAGCTATTTTCATTTGAACACAAACCAGTAAAGCATTGAATGCAAACTATTTGTGCTAAAAAGGGGGCTTTATTATTTATTTAATTAAATCGCATTGTAAAATACGTATATTCTTTATTTATTCATTTGTTTTAGAGTTCTATCAATTGAAAAGAAAATTTTGTTCCTTGCTTTGCACTGCAAAAAAAAAAAAAAAAAAAAAACTTTTCAGAATGTAACATTGAATAATGTTTTTAATAATTAATTTTAAAATGGAATAATTATGAGTTAGAATTACGTTACAGATAAAAAAAAATATTGCCATATGGACTTGACGTATATTTTCAGACATACAAACCAGCAACTCCAACGAAATTAAATATTTAAACAAAAAAGAATCTCACTTTAATTAAATTAGGGAAATCAGTCTTTTTTTTTTTTTTTTTTTTAATAACTTGATGATTTTTTTTCGAGTTAAAAAATATATCAGTAAAGATTGTGAATAAATTTTGATTTTCTTCTTTCAATATCATATTTTTTTTCGTTTTTATCATATCAGTATAAATGTTTGCATAAGAGCTTCAATTATGTGAAGGAATTTAAAATTTAAAATTATATTAATGCAGTTTTGTTTATATATTTGCTAATATATACATTAGTACAATTCTATTATGCTAAAAATTAAAGAAACCTTTAGCAATTTTCATTGAGTTATTGTTTTATACCTTTTTTTAATAAGGGATTTTTCGCACAAATCAACAAATTCTTACTTATTTGAGTTCTATTACTTTTTTTAATTAATTAGAGATGTCAGTGTTTTAAAAATGTTTGCATTATAAATATATATTTACATATTTAAAAAATGTTCAGTATTATTTGTGTCAATTCAATTCCTAAAAATATTTTACTTCTTACTTATCTGTACATGTTTTATACAGTATAAAATAAAGAAATTAATATTTAAATCCGAACTATGTTATTGCCAAAACATCCGAATATTTATGTAAATTGAATTTTCTTTTAATAAGTTATTAGCATTAAATATTCCTTTTACTTTTATCCGCTAAATTTAAAAATACCAATTAAAAATAATCCAAAACGTTAAAGGATTATGGAATTAAAATCATTTTAATTAAAAATTGTGTTTTCGTTATCGGCTATGGCGTTGACGTTGACAAAAACTCCAAATTTATTTTCTCTTTTCTAATTTTTCATTTCAATATTCTATAACGACTTAATTTTTATTTTTAAATCAAACATTTTTTTTGTCTTTCTTTTAACATGTACATGAGGTTACTTAAATCCTAGCATTTGTTCTGCTTTTATTTTATTTAAACATTCACGAGAAAGTTTACATTTATAGAGATTTAAATTTCTTTCAGATTCTTTTATTATTTCTGAACTCCATCTTAATAAGGCAAATAGTTTCAAAGACTTTTTTTAAAATTTTTACTCAAAGAAAGAATGTACAAGAATCTTCTTTCTGTATAATTTTTGATGAAATTATTTTTACACGATGTACAAAATTGAAGAGTAAAGATTATCAATACAAAGATTTTTTTATCCAAGTTAATTAATCAAAAATAATCATGTAATTTTTAACTACTTAATATTTAAATTGTATCTAGTATATCTACCATATTATATTAATTTATATAAGATTTACGAAACAGGAATTAAGAATTAAATTCATTAAAACAAAATTAAAAATATGTTTATGTATAAAAGCCTTTCTATAATCCTCAGAAAAAATATATATTTATAATTAAGTAATATAATCTGATTTTATAAAGCTAATGTCTCTCTTTATTTTAACATAGAATACTATTGTTTCCAAAGACTTCAGATTCAGTCTATTGTTATGAAAATACAAATAATTTCATAAAAACTTTTGGGGCTGATCTTTTTGGTTTATATTTTATTTAAATTTAATTTTTCTATTTTAAAATGAAAGTTTTTTTTTTGCTTTTTAATCTCCTTTCAACAAACTTGCGAAACTGCTCAGCACTCAGTGTTTGAGCAAATTATTGAATATTCAGCTCGAGAAAATCACTCAATTGATCATATGCATAATATTTTCTATTATTAATTAAAAAGTTTAAAATACTCGACATCGACATTTATTTTAACTTTTACAGTATTCATCAAACAAATAGACAACTTCCCACTACGATTATCATTCTTTAATGAAATCCATGACATACCACAGTAAAAGACATTAATTTTTTATAATACTTTTAACAAATATATCTACTAATAATTTTAAATTGCAAATAATTTAATATCTGACAGTAATACAGATAATATATATTGTTTACAATAAGTGTTTCTTTTACAACAGAAATAAAATGCCATATATCTTCATCCATAAAAAGTTATAGGTTTAAAACATTATATGGCATTCCAATACTTTATCACAATTTATTTTGAATGGCTGTAATAATAAAAAACAAGAGAAATAACTGCTTTGCTTCCTTCATCATCCTAACCAAATATCACATTGCTCACTGTCACGCAGCACTCTTTTCTGAACATCACTAAATGCAAATTGTTTCCAAAGACATAAGATTCAGTCTATTATTATGAAAATAAAAATAATTTTATTAAAAATTCTGGTTGCTGATCATCCATTATGACACTAGCACTAACAAAAACTACCTTTTATAATCTTTTGTAACCTTTCGATTTATATTTTATTAGAATTTAATTTTTCTATTTTAAATTGAAACTATTTTTGTCTTTTAATCTCCTTTTAACAAGCTACTCAGTGCTCAATAATTGAGCAAATCATCGAATATTCAGAGCGAGCAAATCACTCAATCGATTATTATCGATTCTATAAGATTAGACAGTTAAAAAATATTGATATTGAGCATTTTAAACTTTTACAGTATTCATCAATCATATAAACATCTTATCACTAAGGTCATCAATCTTTATGAAAACCATGACACTTTAGAATTCCACCAAAGAAAATGATATAATTTGTGTTTCTGAACAAAATAGTTTTTGACAAATGAAAATTAAATGACAAATAATGACAAAAACAATTTGACAAAAATGAAGTGGCAAATAATAATTTCTTTTAATACCTTTAACAAATGAAATCTATTAATAATTTTGAATACACAAATAATTTAATATCTGACATTAATAGACATTATATATTTGTTTGCAATAAGTTTTTCTTTTACAACCGAAATAAAATGCCATCTATCTTCATTCAATATATATATTCATATATATAGGCTTAAAAATTATATGGCTTTCCAGTATTTTATCACAATTTATTTTGAATAGCTGTAATAAACAAACACAAGTGAAAGACTGCTTTACCATCCTAACCAAATATCACATTTCTCACTGTCACGCAGCACTCTTTTTTGAACATCACTTTCTCAGCGTATGACTGACAGACTTATTCAATCATTCAGCGCCGATGTTTTTCCTCCACAAAGCTATCTCCACCGCCATTAACGACACTGCTGTCAATCGCAGGACGTTCAGGATGCACCAGAGGCAGAATGGCAATTTATTTTTTATTCTTTGGTGGATCTCGCTACATCCATCAAAACGTACCATCTGCTGCTAGCAGGAGACACGTGTTTTTCAACCAGAATTTGGATGTCTTCAGGCGGAAAATAGATTAGACTAAGGGGTGTAAATCCTGTTTATGTATACGGTGTTTTCACTTGCTAACTCATTTACAGCTGTCGTTTTTTTCCCCTTAAGGATCGTTACCGGTTTTGGCTCCAAATGCTGTCCATAGTTAGAGTATTTGGTAATGGATCCACAGTTTGTAGGAGATAATGATTAATCGGATTAGTATGTTAAAAAATGTTGACGTGTAGTTTAATTTTAAAATTGTTTACATTTCTGTACGATTTCCCATCGTCTACAAACTGAGGAAATGATAAGGAATGACGATTATTATGCATTTGTGAGAATTGAATTTCCTGTCATTACAATAAATCTGGAGTTATAAAATAATCCTTAACTAGCCACACAAATTGTGATTCAATTATTGAAATTAATATATATCTTAAATTATAAGATTAACCTGGCGTAACTTGAATATACAGAAAAAATATACCAAGTGAACTTTTATAAGATTCTTTATAATTAAATGATTCCAAAATATGTTTATATAAATTGATTGATATAAATTATCATGAAATGTGTAGTATTTATAAATTGAATCGAATATAAACTATCATGAAATAAAAATAAAAATGAATTTATGAGAGAAATTTACTGGGTTTACAAAAAAATGTACTTTAAATCATTTTTTAAATCACAAAATCCCGAATCATGTTAAAAGCTCTTATTTTCTTGAATAATTTTTACTGTGTTGCTCTTATATAGTCTTACTTTATAATTATAGAAAGTGGTATTGGATAACTATTCCATCATTAAACAATTTGAAAAAAAGGTATATAATTACATAAATTTAAAAACATTATTAAAAACATAATTATAAACATAAAATAAATTATTTATTAAACATAAAATAAAAAAATAATTAAAATTTCAAATAATTTAATTCTTTTATGTGAATCTTTATACATATCACATACTTAATAATTTCTACATGTGTATATTATTTCAATTCTATAAATACTGCTTGGAAAATGCATATATATTTATAATAATTGAAAATACGTCTTAAAAGAAAATGTTATTAATTTTCGAATACTCTTAATAAACAAGCGACAAATATAATGTTTTTAACATTTTTATTATTACTAATGTAGATATTATCAAATCTATTTATATATATGATAAATTTATAAGATTAAAATCTCTGTGGTTTATATCTCTAATTAAAAATTCATGGTTAAGATCTCGGTTAAAGACTATGGTTACACTATCAATGGCTACTGTAAATGGTTCAAATATCTACGTCAAAAATTTATGGTTAAATCCTCCATCATCCATTGTCCTTACAGTAATCTTTCTTTCTACTATCTAGATAAAGAAATAACAGTAATGAGTGTTAACTATTCCGTGAGTAATGGTTATCCTTCCTCAGTTGACGGAAATATTTGACAGTTTTTCCGATTGCAGAGGGCGGCAATTTTATGGCACCATTTTCATCATTTCTTTTCGACAACAAATATAGAAAGAAATCCTGTCATCAATAATAACAGGCCAATGTCATGTAATTTGTCTCTGAAACACTTTGAAGAGTAATTGCATGTATTCTAATTTTAGTTAAAATACTCTTTTCAAATTAACTTCTGAAACGAAACTAAAATTAAACGTTTACTATTCTTACAGTGTAAAAAATTGAGGATTTACTATTTGGAAATAGTATTTACGAATGGAGAATGAAAGTTCTAAGACAGTAGTTTTAAAGAAAAGACAACAAATACAATATGAACTGTTTCTTTATTTGCATTTGATTAATATATTTTTGAGAATAACTTAATCGGTTTATCCTAATTTAAAAAATGTATTGAAATTCTTTTATTATTAATATTAATACTAAATTTTATAATTATTTTTACTGTTATAATTTTATAATTATAACTAATATCATAATTTTACAATTGTTGTTAATTTAGAGAATTATAAAATTTTATTATTAAAATATGTTTGCCACACATTCTACATATTTATAATACAGTAAGAAACAGATTGCTACTCAAAATTTATATTGTAGATTAAAACTATTATTGTAACTAAATTTATAATTTTATAAATATTTTTAATATTATAATTATTTTTAACATTATAATTTCAGAATTATTTTAAATGCAGAAAATTATGAAGTATCTATATTGAAATAAGTGTGATACACTATCAGTACTTTTATAATACAGTAACTGCTAGCATTTTTATAACTATTAAAATGTATATTATACCTTAAAAATACTATTTGTACATAATAAATATTCTTTAAAATTAATCCTATGATTTCGTAAGTATTATTACATAAGTTCCTTTAACTCAAAATTGCAAAATAATTATTAATTATTATCGATTTTTCAATACAATTAAAGTCATGTATATCACAAAGGAAAATGGTTGTAAATACATTTTATTGCAATTTATTTTAACAAATCAAAAAATTTAAAGAACACTGTTATGAGCTATAGGATATTGGGAAAAAAATAAACTGTTCCTTTAGATTTAATTTGAATGCTTTAACTTAGAAAATGTTACAGTATAAATAAAATTACTAATTTAGAATATTGCTAAGCAATATTCATAGCTATAATTCATTTATTCCAAAAGTTTTAGTTTTACATTTGTGTTTTGAATACAAGAAATTTTACTTTCAAATTAAAAAAAAAAACTTAAATTATTTAGTGAAAACAGTTCATTATGTTTAAGCATAAAATATTTGCAAATATTAATAATTTAAATATCATGACAGTGATTGTAATACTTCAAAACATTATTTTTATTTTTCGAAAAAATTTAAACATAATGCATACTCTTTAGATATTTATATCTGAACGTGTTAATAAAAATTAACCTGAACTTCCAGTAAATATAAATTGCAAAATGAATTTTCTTATGTTGTTGAATTCAATAATCTTTCAAGTACTTATACTAGTTGAAACGTAGGGAATAAATTTTATACTTAAAATTAGTTATTAAATAAATTGATAAATTCAGTATTAGTTATATATATTTATATAATAATAAAACTCATTATTATGTTATGACAAAGATTTATAGCGATTAACGTGTGTTTTCTGTGAAATTTTCATCGTGATTTGGTTTCGATTAGCTATTATGAAACAGTAATTGTAGGTTAAACATAATTAATCTGTTTACAAACTATGCAGATGTTCATTTAAAAAGCAATTCCAATGAGGTAAACAACTCATTAGCTATTGTTGACCGGAATAAGTAATAGTTTTGGGAAATATTTTTGACATTAATTACAATCGTTTTTTTTTCTTAGTAATTAATCCACAGGATATTTATAAATATATATGTGTGTCTGTGTGAGTGTTTGTCTGTATAAAACAAATATAAATAAATCGAACAAACTCTGTAGTTAACGGAAAAGTAAGACGAGAAAAACAGAATGATGAAAGGGTAAATTTGTAAAGTAAAGTAATAAATAACGGTCTCTTAACAATCTTTCTCATGCCCCTAAGACAATGCCATTAAAGAAACAAACGTTTATTCAAGATCCGAAATGTGCGGTTGTGGCAACAAAACATGGTATTAGGAAATTTAAGAAGATAATAATCTGTACTTTACATATTAGTATCTGCTTAACTGAAATAAATTAATAACTACGGAGTTAAAAGCAAACAATTCAGAAAATCAGCAAGATTTCATTAATAAGGCAGTCTTTATATCCTCAATTTTGAATGAATACTTGTTAAAATATATATATATATATATATATCCTATATGACTTTAA
This sequence comes from Caerostris darwini, assembly GCA_021605075.1. NCBI lineage: Eukaryota > Metazoa > Arthropoda > Arachnida > Araneae > Araneidae > Caerostris > Caerostris darwini. Next base: position 24,895 of record BPLQ01014986.1, read on the forward strand.
GACAGCATTTTTGGCAATCAATTCCTCCCTAGCACCTCAATCGACTTCCATTGAAAAATGCATCTCTTGTATAGAAGACCTCGACTCGAAGGGATCCTGGTAATCGAAGGGATCCTGGGTAATAAGAATGGATTCTCTTGCCAAAAAAAAAAGAGCAACCCTCACCCAAACTTTTTGTAAAGACATCTCTTTTCACTCGATGAAACTGATGATTCGAGACTTTTTCAGGAACACGCTTTCTGATAATTTATGTGAAGACAGCTCATCTAAAAGCTGGTTTAACTTTATTCTAAACATCCTGATCAGTCCAGGTTTAAAGCAGTTGCCCTTTTCAGACTTCTGAACTGCCATGATTGATTGGCGAATTATCTTTTCTGAATGATAATATTTGAAATCCCAAAATGCTCTGCAGTCTTGTTTCATCTACTATGTATGGTCGGTACTGGGAGGGTAGGGCCCTTATGGGGTAAACATGTCACTATGTGATTTCCTCCGATTCTCGTTGTTGTTTTCATATTCTTTGTGTTCTTTTTATTTTATTCCTTATTTCAACCTGCCATTGGAAATAAATATATTTATATGTATATATAGTCTGAAGCTAGTCATGTATGCATATATATATGAAGGAACCAATGGTTAATCACGAGTCATTTTATCATTTTATTGAAAGGAATTTGAAGATTTCATGTCCAGTTCGGATGATAGCCAATGAGAGCGGCAGCTATTCTGAAATTCTGAAAGTGGACAAATGCATAGGTCATCTGGAAGTCAGGGAGCAAAGTTATCAATTCAATTCAATTTGTGAAGCACTTTAAATGAAAAGAGCAAGAGATATCAGAAAAAAATGTTAATTCAGTGAGTATAACGAAGATAAGAATTAACTATGAGATTTTGAAAATTTGGGGAAAATAATTTAAAGATTGCAGGTGAGTCCAACAAGTGGTAATCTGCACATTTATCAGGAAATCATATTTATGCACATGTGCATGCATATCTTGTGTGAATTCATGATGGACTGTTTCAGTTTATTCTGATCAAGTCTGTCTACTCTTATTCATTGGGATAAACATTTTTACCCTTGCTATAGTTATAAAATATGTGATTAGTTATACTGTTTGAATTTAGATAAATTTACTAAGCATACATTATAATAAAATTTAATTATCTTAATTTTGTGAATTACACTCAAGAGCCAAAACATTATGACTACCCTACTTTTTGCAATGAACTCGCCTGGATAACGTGGAAGGCACGTGATCAGGTGGAAGTGGTATTTAACTGGTATTAAGTGGGGGTATTAATCCATGCCAAGGTGGGTTGAAGCTGTGTTGCGCGCCAAAGGTGGGCCAACTCGTTATTGACAGGTGGTCAAAATGTTTTGGCTCTTGAGTGTATAGTAATATTCAAAATAAATAAGAATATTATATTATGGCTCTCGCATAGAATTATAGAAATTTATAAAAACCATCTTTTATAAAAAATGTAAAATGATTTAAATTTTTGAATACTGCCCCATACAACTGGATGAAAGGATTTAGATTAGATTTCCTACAATCTCTTATGAGTATAAATAGCGAATTATTAGAGATTATAGTTTGCAAAAGACACTTTTATTTTCCTAAATATTTCTAAAGAAATGAGAATTGGAAAAAAATTGTACATCATCTGTTAATTGGAAAAATTAATTGGTCTGCTATATCAAATATTGTAGATAAAGCAGACCAATTAACAGTTCCTTTGTAATTATAAAATTGTTTCATAAAACACTAAGTAAATTTGGTCAAATATTCTCTATGTCAAGATCTATAATCGACGAGAAAGTAATACATCCTGAATAGATTTTAAAAAACAAATTGCTGTAGATACTCATTATATTTGACAAAGTTTTTTAATAGCCTTTTCATCTTCACTCGCATTATTAAAATCTTTAACAAATGCTTAGTAATTTTTACTGTTTCCGTATTTATCACACAATTTCTCATATAGTAAGTATTTTTAAAATGATATGCAAGGTGTAATTATTCATCATAACAGCTCATCACTTTTTCTTATGCTTCTAATTTGTAATTCATAATATTCATGTAAAAAGATTGAATGTATAACATTCGTCTCTTAAAAACTAAAATAAAATTATATTTCATCACGATATTCCCCCAAGATATATTTGAAAGTCTAATAGATGACATCAAAAGAAGAACATTTTAAAAGTCTTTTTTATATGGATATTTCTTATTAGAAATTTAAAAAATTAATTTGAGTTTAAGAAGCAGGAATATCCTACTGAAATTTACTGAAAATAACTATAAATATATAATATAAAAAAAATAAAGAATAAAATAATAGAAATAAAAAATAAATCAGAATAAAATAATAGAAATAAAAAATAAATCAGAATAAAATAATAGAAATAAAAAATAAATCAGAATAAAATAATAGAAATAAAAAATAAATCAGAATAAAATAATAGAAATAAAAAATAAATCAGAATAAAATAATAGAAATAAAAAATAAATCAGAATAAAATAATAGAAATAAAAAATAAATCAGAATAAAAATAAAAAATAAATTAGAAAACATATAGTATTAAAATGTTTTTACTAACTCACATTTTAATTAGTTGGGGCCTGATGGCCGAATGGATAGCGCTCTGGCCTTCGGTACCACAGGTATCGCGTTCAAATCCCGGCTTTGCCCATGGGTGTTGTAGTTGTTGTAGTGGTTCGGAATCCACTTTAAACCGTAGGTCCTGGTCCCAATAGGATCGTAGAGCGCTGCGGGGGCATTGTTACTCCGCGTCCGTGGCTTACCATAAAGTGACACGCGCCCCCTGGGTAATGCAAAGGGAGTAGCGTCTGTGCAGCGCTTGCCTTAAGGCATCCAAAGACCAAGCTGTTTAAGTGTTTGCTAGCTGCATTAGAACAAAAAAAAGCATTTTAATTAGTTATTTTAATAAATTTCGATGTTAGGTCTCTTGATTACTGATGGTACATGGAAGCGAAATTGGATTTCATGCAAGTATTGTTTGTATCTGTGCAGTTTTTGAAACTATTAGTTTCAGCAGGAATGTGTTTTTTCATTTCCAGAAAATTTGTAAACGACGTCTAATAAACACATTATTTAAAATTATCCTACATGAAAAAATCTAATAGAATTTATTCTGTACATCATCCATTTAAAATTCCATGACTTCTCAGATGTTTTCTATGACACTGGATTAAATTTAATATAGCTTGAAAGTTATATGAACAACCCAGTCATCTCATTTCAAAAGGTATTAACTTTGTAGTTACATTGGACGCTTGTTAAGATTTTATTTCTCCACTTCTATTTTTCAATTCCTAATATTAGTTCACACTCTCCCTATATATATCTTGTTCAAATTTTTAATTGTTCATAAAATACTTTTTTATTCATCCACTCAAGTTCAAATATATTTTTTAAACTTGTAGCAGATGACACTTGATGTTAATACAGTTTTTTCAAATATTAATTCATTAATTAAATTAAATTAATTAATTTCATTTTTTTTTATTTAAGTTGCACGTATCTAATAATAGATGGCGCCAGGTGTAAAAGGACAATTTCACCTTTATTTGTAAAGGACTTCTCTGCAATATAGTGAAAAAAAAGTAATTGACTTAAAAAAATTTTTTTTTTATTACTTGTTTACACCATTTAGCCTAAAAATTCTTACGCCACGTAAAATATGCTATTTACTGGAGCTTTATCTGCACTCAAGAGAAAAACATATAACGAGTCAATAACGAGTTGGCCCACCTTTGGCGTGCAACACAGTTTAAACCCGCCTTGGCATGGATTAATACCACCACTTAATACCAGTTAAATACCACTTCCACCTGATCACGTGCCTTCCACGTCATCCAGGCGAGTTCATTGCAAAAAGTAGAGGTGGTCATAATGTTTTGGCTCTTGAGTGTAATGCTTAGAACAACTATCAGGATATATTTAATAAAGAACAAAATAAGGAATATTTTTATATTTATTTATTACATTTATATCAATTAATGATTTTTGTTTCAAATTCCTATTAGATATTAAAAAAATAATTTGAATTTACTGATTCTGAATAGACTGTTTTATATTATGAGAGTCTGGTACGAAATTCGCAAATTAAACCAATTCAAAATGACTATGATGAAGATTGGTACAATAATAACTACCGTGTCTATGCTGAAGATGGATACAGTAATAACTATCATGTCTATGTTGAAGATGGGTACAATAATTCTTGATAGAATGTCCAAAAAGAGTTTGGAGAAGAGTTAATATCCCTAACGAAGCCTCTAACTCATGTTTTTTATTATTATTCCTAAGTGATTGTTCATTTTACACATTTTGTTAATCCTGCTTATCATGCTCTATTTCGAATCTATAAGTATGGAAATACAAATATCTGCAATAAAAATTAAAAACATTATCAGTTATTGAGGACAGACACCACGTGGTAAATAGCTCATTGGTGCTTCAGAACTCATTGAAATTGGACATATGCTAAGAACAATCTGATAACCAAAGCCAAGCCGAATCTTCTGTGTCTATGTAAAGATGGGTACAATAAATTTGTTGGCAGTAAAAACAGGAAAAGTAGAGATTTGGTTTGGTTTGTCACTTTACGATATTTTAGTGCACACTTTGGGCTAATTAGACAGGGACCTACAGTTTAACGGGATTCCAAAATACTAACAATCATCAGGATTCGAACCTGGAGCCTGTGAGAAAAGTAGAGAGGAAGGATTGTTTTCATGTGCTAAAACCATTTGAATTATTGGTTCAAAATAGAAGTGGCAAAATCTGACAATAGCTTAGCAGGCATCCTCTCATGGTGCATCATGAATAATGTTGAGTGTACCACATTCTACTTTGCGTTCTAGTTGAATGACTATAACAAAACGTCATTATTCAAAGTCCAGTAACTTCACAGATTATAAAAAAATTAATTAATAAAAAAAAGGCCATTCCTCGCCAAAAGTGGCTGCTTTATTTTGATAATCATTGACATTCTGTCTCAAAGATGTAGAGAGGTTAGAGATCTATTCTTTCTCTTTTATTCCTTGTAAGGCAAAAGGCAGCCTATAATGAAACCCTTTTTGTTTCCCACTCAAAGCAATCGATACGTAAGGTTTGCGCGGTCGCTATTCCAGCCTGTAATTTATTTGATGCATTTGGGAGAATGATTCCCATCCCACGAAGAAGAAAATCATTCACATACTCTATTAATTTACACAGTGTTCCGGAAATTGATTGATAAAAAGACATTGTAGGTCATTAGTTTATATTTGCGATTCGATTGATGCTTTGAAATAGTTTGTGTTTGAACTGCGAATTGCGGCAATTTATAGAATATTGTTTACGATAGCGTTGAAAAAGTAATAGCGCTGTCAGTTCATAGGATATGAATAAGTAGAAATGCATTCACTGATATATTTATTGTCATCTAATTATTTTCTGAATGGAAAGTGCAATATTTCTATCAGCATTTATAACTTTAAATTAAACTTTTTTACAAGTATAAATAATATATTTATAAAGCAATTTCTTCAAAATAGAAGAAATTTTGAACAACTTTATAAAAATATTTAAAAAAGGAAAGTTTCTATAACAAATCCCATTTCATTTGAAATAAATTAAGTAAGGTAAATATTAAAAAAAAATTTTTTTTTCAATATTGTAAAGTCACGAAATGAGATGCATTGCATTGAGTAAAAAAATCCAGTAAAAATAAAAATAAAGATTGTTGGATTAATGAAGAAGGAATTGACAAATTGTTGGATTAATAAAGAAGGAATGCTGATTAAATTATCCAAAAAAGTTATACATAACATGATACTGCATTTTTATCATTGTTGGTATAGTAATATTAAAATAAAATGGTTTCCTCATATTCTTTTGTATTTAATTTTTTATCTATAATTTTTTGACCTCAGTGGAGTTCGTGGTCTTCTTATATGTTTTCCCAATAGTTGAAGAAGGGTGACCATTTTGGAGATCTTAGGGCAACGGTACAAATCATAATGCCACCTTCTAGTTTGTTCTACCAAACACTTGCAATCTTCTTTTATTGAATTATAATTTAATACCTAAGTCCTTATCGCCATTGTATGTTCAATGTCCTTATATTCTGTTCAATATGATAGTTAAGATTCAACATACATTCCCACAAAAAGCTACAATCTTGAATTCAATGATAATAGATCTTTCTTTCAAGTACGGATTCACCTTACGTTAGACTTTGGACTTTGCACTTTGCACGTTTCTTTTTGCCCGTTAGAATTTTTGGACCGAAAATAGGAGAGGAAGAAAGAGAAAAGGGAGTGTGCAAAGTCGAGTGAAGGTTCCAAGAGGAGTACGGAGGGTACAACAGTATAGAGAAAAGTTCCAGAGAGTGCGGAAGGTACAAAGACCCTTGAACAAACCGACATTTATGATGATTTTGTAAATATTTTTTATATAATTGTGTTTTGTGTGTTATGTGTTACAGTTATGTAGTGCTGTCTTAGCAAATTTTAGTAAATATAGCAATTATAAATATCCCGCAATAATAAATTTGTAAATATCCTGTATTTATTTCAAGAAATAATTTAGTCTATCCATGAACATCACTGAATGAAGACACTGAATGAAGTCATATCCGGCCCTACTTTTAGTATGATGCAAATAAATCATCTTAACTGATGTCTTTATGAATAAATGAAAATAGGAGATTTGAAGATGTTTTCAAACATTTTTACGCTCAGCGTTCTGTTCAAAAAATTTTTACGACCTTTTATATATTGTATCATCCACATTTTTACTTTATTTTATTTAAAAACATTTTCAAAGTTTTTATAAAATTGCTTTTCATAAGAATACTGTCTTTTGTTGCATAGCAATATTAATTACAATTGTGAATTCAACTTAATAAATTATCAAAAGTGTTAATTGATGTCTTTACATTCCTTTCTATAATTCATAATACTTTATTTTTGAACAAATTTATTAAACATACCAGGACATATTTTTACCTGGAGCAAATTTAGAACCTTACCGTATACAATTGTATGATTGTTAATATGGAGTATGTCTCCCGGACGATTAGGCATGCTGATTTCTACCATATATAATTGCTTCAAAGGTTGACGGCTTTTAAAAAATTTACATGCTTTTTTTTTTTTTTTTTGCATTTTCATAATTTGAAAAAAAAATTTTATACACAAAAGATCCCCGTTGTTGTCATTTTTTTTTTTTGAAGAATTTGGCATTTTTAGTTATTGCTCGTTAGAAAATAAAATCAATATTTTATGCAAAAAAGGCAAAATATGAATTCATTATATGAAAATACTTATTATATTTGTTTTTAAAATAACATTTCATCTTGAAATCGTGATCCTGAAATCCTGTGTTCTGAACTGTAATAATATTAAAATTGCATAAATAATTAAAATAAACTTTGAACAAAAAAATCTTTTTATATTTCTTTAAATAAATGTAATATTTTAGAATATATATAGCATGTTATACTACAAAAGGTATATTTTATAGTACTACAATAAGTAAAAAAAAAAAAATAATTTTATTCACAAGTGAAATATAAATGTTTATTTGTCATTCCCATGCAAATACTGGATTTTGAAAAGCGCAGCATATTCAAAGGAAGAATGGTGGGCAAATTTAAAGATCGGGCCATATTTTATCCTTTAAAGAAAGGTCAAGTCGAAGAAAGCGTTAAGTGTAAGCAAGAATCAAACTAATTTGTCATTTCAGGCAAAGATTTTTTATTACCTCGTAAAAAACAGTAAGAAGTTAATAAAAAGCTCATAATATTTCGATTTTTCCTTTTCGTTATTGGAAAATATATTTTATGTGCAACTAGTTTATGTTGGTGCTTGTTCGTTTCTCATTTGATATCTCTTGATTACATTCACACTAAGCAAATTCAATCAAAATATTTAAATAATTCTTGATGCTTGAAAATATAAAAGATATTTGCAACAAGACAATTCAAAATATGAGAATATTGATGCGTTTATATTAATGAGAAAATACTTGTAACACGACAACTATTTATGAATATATAAATTAAATATATTAAATTATTTACTTATTTTAATGCCCCACTCGTGGCTCAGTGTCACCGTGCGCCACTGGTCAGCATTAGGGTTTAGGTTTAATACGCTGGCGAGTTTGTTGTACTATTGTGTCCAAAAAGTAAGACCAGTTTTCAATTTAAATTTCCCGGGCAAATGGTATTTAAATTTTTTTCTCCTTTTTTAGGTTGTTGGCACTGTCTTTGACATCTGTGTGAAATTTGACGTCAAAATATTCATTAGTGCTTGAGTTACGCTTGGTTTTGGGAGAAATTTAAATTGAAAATTGGTTTTACTTTTTTGGACACAGTAGTAGACGCTGCTTTAAAAAACAAGAAGACCCTATGGCGTTTGTGATGTTCAGCATCTTGCCTCTTTAGTCGGACTACCTGGTGGGAGTTTTCCTGTTTTCTCCCATACAATACGCAAATGTTCCCTCTAAAATTCCTCCAGAAAGGCAGTGTCCTCCTTCTTCAGCGACTCGGAGCCTTGTGCGACTTCTACCTACGGGGGCTAAATCACAACACAAATTACCCCTTCATCTCCATCCGTAAGTAGATTACTCATGGGATGATCGTCCCTCATCGCAGGAAACGGGATTAGACACAAAAAATATACTTATTTTAATATTTTCGAAGGGTATTGTTATTTTATTATTAATGCACTGGATTGTTAAAAGAATCGCTATTAAAAATTCTGGAAAAAAAAATAAGCCAGTGGCCATTAGAAAGCAAGGCCAGCGGGGTATGTCTATCAGAATATGGACAAATTAATGACATAAAATAGTACCAAAAATTGCTTATAGGAGGAAGGAGATGATTCTGTTGCGATAAAGAAATAATTCAATAAATTGACTTTAGCAGCCATGACGTTTATTATTCATGAATCGTGCATGACGCTGAAGTGATAAGTTGTTGTTTATTATCACATTTGGTAGACAGCAGGATTTAGACCAAATACGAGAATTCGTGTGGGGTCATGAAAGGAGGGGAGTGTCAGTTTCTTTTGTGATGGAACACCCGTAGGTAGAAATCTGATTTGGCTCCGTGACGATGACGTTTTACAGGGTAGGGCTGTCAGCCCTACGCCCGACGCACTACCGTCATATTTGACCTATACCTACTGCTTAAACTGAATTACAGATCACTACAAGCATCCATGGTACAGCCGGGAGTCGAATCCGAAACTTGTGACACCGAGGGCTAGTCACTCAGCCATAAGGCCCCATGAAGTGATATAAACCGGCAATACGAAATTTAGGTAAATCTTTTGCAAGTGTTCTATACAGCATAAACAAAAGAAGACGACGCGCAATCGCAAATTTCTGTTTAAAAAAATCAGCTTTTAGTGCAATCGGCTTGACGTTTGTTCCTTAAGGGATTTGCAGAAGAGAAATTCAAATTTAATAGTTCAAAACTCTCAGAACAACAATGTTGTTAATTTAACACTATATCAGGTTTTTTGGCAAAGTTACATGATGTCATCGTAGTTGTATGAGGTATATTTTTCTCAAATGTTTTTTTTTTATTTTATCAATTTATTTAATAAACCATAAAAAAGGATGATTTTATGTGATAAAAAATACAATTTTAGGTAAAATGTAAAAACCTATTAAGATAATATGTATTATATTATTGTTATTAAAAATAATTTTCAGATGCCATGTTTTATATCCATTTGGTTAAAAAATTTATTTTACAAGATAAACTATTTTTCCAACTTATACATTTTTTTTCCACATATAAACAAAAGACAATACTAAATGAAGGCCGAAAGTAGAGGCACAATTTTCTTGAACAATTGTTATTAGTTATGAACAATTGCTATTAATTGTTACTGCGAAAATATACATGTAGCAAATCACTTGGCGAATGAAGTGCGCCGTCTTACGGAGAGCGAAATATTATATGAAGCTTCTAAACACGGTTAGTTTAAACATGCCACCCACCTTGAAATAACAATTCAACAAGCACGAATAATTACATTTCGCATTAATAAACATAAAAGAATTGAATAAATATTTAATAGAATTGCAATTTTTAAACACATTAAATGAAACTCTTCAATTAACGTATATTAATAAAAGTTTAAATTTGTAACAGATATCATTTTATAATATTTCTTTTAAATGTGTCATCTCCTATTTTGATGGTTACAACCTTAACAATATTATCCAGACCGGGGTGTAATTCAATTATTCTACCCATTTTCCAATTAGTTGGGTATAAATTATCCTCTTTAAAGGGGCACAGATCACAGATCATTAATTTGAAAGTTTTTAGTTGGTAAAAGCCACATTTGCCTTTGTTGTGCCAACGTTTTCAAAACTGTTGAACCATTTTTTGAATAAATTGCCATCTGGTAAGATAGGAAATATATGAATCAATGTAATTTGCCTCAGGAATACTTGTTAATGACTTTACAATAATGAAGTGGTCAGATATTAACGCTGATAGGTTATTTGGATCATTAGAAAGTGCTGTTAAAGGTTTCAAATTAAGAAAAGCCTCTATTTGTGTTAGAAAAATTTCAAATTCTTCATATGTTAATTAAATTTACAAATAATACATTTTAGATGATTTTATACCCACTTCCCAGAGACTAATCATATGCAGTGCACTTGGAACACTTAAATGTCATTTATTACCATTATCAAACAAAAAAATTGTTTACATTTTAATTGTATTTTTTAAATTTGCAAAGTTTTCAAATTCCATGAATTTACGCTTTGCACCAACAAAGTTGGGACGGCAATGGCTATATACACTCATGTCCATAAATTAAGGATAATTCAGAATCATACAGAAATTGAACTCTAAAATAAAAATTTCACCTGTAGAATTATCACACACATCTTGAAGAAGAATATGCAAATTACAGGAAACCACCAGATGGCGCGGATAATACGTCACAATGACGAGAGTGTAAGAGAGGGGTATATAAGGAATGGTGGCAAAGAAGTAAAATTGTTCACAAGAGCTTTAAAAGAATTTCAGTGCAATAACCGCATACTTATGGTACAAAGGAAGCATTTGGATGATTTTTTACATGGTAGAATTATCGGACGACTGGAATATGGATGTATCCGAGGAACTTGGAATCGCCCAGAGTGTCATTTCCCTGCTTTGGCAACGATTCCAGGATGATGGTAATGTGAGTAGATGTTAGAGCACATGTCGCCCCCGAGTTACAACGCCGAATGAGGACCGGTATTTAGCAGTTACTGCCAAAAGAAACAGACGGAGCACAGCATCAGACCTGTCTCGTCAGCTCTCTTCAGCTACCGGTACGACAGTTTCAAGGCAGACCGTGTACAGACGCTTAGGGCACATTGGTCTATATGCTCGTAGGCCTGTCAGATGTGTTCCACTTACCGCAACTCAATGTCGGCTGCGATTAACCTGGAGTAGAGAGCATGAATTGTGGACACCGTCTCTTTCTTTGCCTGAACTTCATTATCCTTAATTTATGGATATGAGTGTATATCACTGCATTTGCCAATGATAGATATAAGCCTCTTAAAGCATAATAATAATAGATAAAGCCTCTGCAATGAAGGCATCTGAAGAAATGCTAGTTCTAGGTGGATAGCTTTAGCTAGTGAAACAAACAAGAAAAGCTATATACGCCTTAAATGCTTTAGATCCTCGATTAAGCAATTTCCGCTTACCGAAAATCTTGCAATGGCTTAAAAGGTGAATCACGACAGACTATTCTCTGAAAGGCTGAGTCTTACTACGATTTGTCGATATATATTTTCGATATCTGATGTCACGGTTATTTTTGTGCATCCTGAAGCGAATGAGGAGTGTTGTTAAGTAAGTTTGTAACTGTGGACCAACCATTAGTTTGTCGTTGAGAGAAACACAAGTAAAGGATTTAGCAGATCCATTGAATACCACGCGAAATTTGTCATTACTTTTATTGAGAACAGGGTGATGTGGATGGTAAAAATTAGAATTGACTGGAATATCTATCTCATTTTCTGGAATTATTTCCATGTGACTAAGTTTAAAATAGTCCTCGATGAATTTATGGTATGCAGTGAAGAGAGATGGATTCTTAGTAAAACGACGTTTAATTTGATGTAAGTGGTGCGTAGCTTTATAGCTAGAACAAACAAGTTCATCAGTTTCTATTCACGAAATTGACTGCAAATCTACCTTTTGAACTCAACAGCATTACCACTAGCATAATTTGATATGATTGTTTCAGAAGCAGATTTTGTCTTTCCGAGAGTTACCCAACCTAAAAATTGTTTCTAAAACAGATAGTGAATGTCCAGGAACATTTAAATGTCCACTAAGCATAATTTCATCGAACACATCGACAACCAAAAGAATTGGCTATTGGGCCAGGATGGTAACGGTTGGCATCTGCTGACTGCAATTGTTTTAGTGTTGTTAAAACAGATTCATCGACTGGACATGCAGAAAGGTCAGAGATGATTTTAGATATGATTAATGTATGAAGAGTAATACATGCGTTATTGTAAAATTGTGGTGTTATTTGTAATTGAACCGAAATTGCAACCCTACCCACTTTTCGTTCACTCAAACCCTTCTGCACTTATGTTTACTTTAATACGATTTAATTGCAATAAATTAGCAAAACTCTCCTAAATGAACGATCCTTGACTGGCTGAATCAATGCATAGCATTCACTTTTGTGAAATGCCATTAATGTCTTTAACATAAACAATTGCCTTATGCAATAAAACCGCTTGTGCGACAGGTACAGTTGCGTTATTGCTACTAATAAAAGAAAGTTCACTTTCTGTATGCGAGTCAGATCTTGCATCTTTTAAACCCTTAGAACATAAAATCGTATTAAGTGGTTTTGTACAGCTTTTACACATGCTTGCAGGGCATTTATCAAACGTATATGAAACGTTTGATAAATGTCCTGAATTTTAAGCAATTATTACATAGCTTTAATCTTCTTACTGTATCCCATTTTTTTATGATCGGGAGATCTAAAAATTTATCTTACTTAAATAATCCATAATGGGAAGTATTTTCGCGATAAACACAAACATTCACTACGATCTGTGAAGAAAAAGTAGATTTATTTCTTAATTTTTTTTTATATGTAATCCGATTAACGTCAGAAGAACCATCTGGTTTCTACTTTTCGCACTTAGCCAATGACGCAATAGCTAACGCACAATTTAATATGAGTGTTTTGAACTCGGCGAAAGAGGAAATGTTTTGCTTGTTTGTTCTAAAGCCCATATGCGAAGTGTTTTGTAATCAAGTTCCCCCTTTTATATAAAAATAATCATAAGTACCAATTCTCTACAGGTTGTTTAAGGATTTTTTCAAGTTCATTGTTCTGCTGTATCAATTAATTTTCGTATACCTAATTCTGATTCTTGTTTTAATACAGGCTGCGAAACTAATTTAATTAAAGCTGCATTTATTATTTGTTTCTTTTTCATAAAGCTCAGTGAGTGCATTCCGCGCCTTTTTGTAATTATTTAAAATTTGAATTGATTGTAATAAAGTAGCTGTTTTGCCATTCACAGAAAGCTTAAGATAATGTAATTTCTGCATATCCCACAAAGAATCATTACTTCCTAAACTAGCAAGAAATAACGAAATGAGATCCAATCAATATAAATTAGAAATAAACACTGGTAATTCTACAGGCGGAAATTTTAAATTATTTACATTAATATCAACTTTACTTTGATATTCATTAGAACTACTATTAATCTTTATAAGTTTTGTTAATTTATCTTTCAATGTAATATTTAATGAATCTAATTTAGGAAAAGTTCATACATTTCCTGTTCATATTTATCAAATTATTTTTCTAGGCAGGCATTAAGAATGCCATTAGTTAATTTGTTTATATCACTATCTAAAGTATGTACATCATTTTCATACACTTCAATTACAGAAATAGAATTTTCTTGATTTTGTAAATTATTTACTTGAGTAATTAATCGAGTAATCTTACCTTTTACAATTCGCTTGTGTTTTAGAAGATCTTCCGTGTTGCTATTTTGTTGTGATCTTCCTTATGCAAGTAAGATGCTGTGTGATGCAACGTTAAGCACATTCTATTTCAGCTCCATTGAGCAAAAATGTTCGATATTGTGGAATAAGAACGCTTTTGTTGACCTCCAGACTCATCTAAAAATATGTCTGTTGAATTTCAGTGCTCCGGCTGTGATGAAGGACTATAAAGTGAAGGCGGGAAAATAGAGGCACAATGTTCTTGAATGAGGGACCTGAATGGACGAGTGTCTAGGGCTCTGGCGCTCGATATCACAGGTTTCGGCTTCGAATCCCGGCGGTGCCATGAATATTTGTAGTGGTTCGGAATCCACTTTAAACAGTAGGTCCCGGTCTCATATGATCGTCGCTGACCACAAATGCACATATTTCAGATTATCACCTGATGTCTTTGTTACTTCGCAACCCTTCCCCAGATCCAATCACCATACGACCTGATGGCTAATTGGCTAGCGCTTTGGCCTTTGATACCACAGGTTTCAAATTCGAATCGTGGCGGTGCCATGTATGTTTGTGAGTTGTTCGGAATCCACGTTAAACTGTAGGCCCAGTTCTAATTATCCTAAAGTGTGTACAAAATGGCCGTAAAGTGACAAACAAAATCAAAATAAGTCGTTATTTCTTGAAGGACTCATGTTCATTCACTTTCAAAGGGTTGTGAAGTTGAGAAATACTATATTGTTGATATTCCTCTTTCCGGGCCTGAATGGCCGAGTGGCTGGCGCTCAGTGCCACAGGTTTCGGATTCGAGTCCCGGCAATGCCATGGATATTTGTAGTAGTTCGGAATCCACTTTAAACAGTAGGTCCCGGTCTAATATGATCGCAGAGCTTGCGGGGGCATTGTTATTCAGCGACCGTAGTTTGTCTTCAGGTTACAGGCACTCCCTGGGTAATGCTGAGTAAGTAACGTCGATGCAGCGCTTGCCTTAAGGCATCAAGTAGACAGCTGAAAAAAAAAAAATTCTTGAAAAGAAATTTATTACTCGACTGAGAAAAGATGCATGTAGCAAAACACTTGGTAAATGAAGTGCGCCTTCTTATGCAGAACGAAATAGTATACAAAACATATAATTACAGTTACAGTCTAAACACTAAATATATGATAACAATAAACATTGAAATTTTTATAAAGAAAACAAATAACTTGAACAAATAAAAAGGAAAACAGAATAACAAATAACTAAAACAATTAAAGAAACAATGAAAAAAAATTTTTTTTTTTTTTTGTGTGTGTGTACATTAATAAGGAAAAATCATTATTGCTAATAAGAATAACTCAATTTAACTAAAAGCAAAACTTAAAAATACAAATCTTGATAACGAAATTAAAAAGTAATTGCACAAAATTACTAAAAAGTAATTGCAATTGTTTATTGTAGATTATTACGGAGATCCTTGGCTGCGTAGTGGCCACTAGCTCCTTCTTTGTAAAATGTTGAAACATTGCGGTGGTCTCATGCCCTTTGAGTTAATAAGAAAAATAGATAATAAAAATAGATAATTAAATGCCCTTTTTTTTTTTAAAGAGAATTATTTATTTAATAAAATTATAAAAATGAAAAAATATCAAAAATTTCAAAAATGTAGATGTTGATGGAATCAGTTGCATGTAATAACCCCAAATGAACAAAGGTCAAATTAGGAGAAAAGCGAACTTTTTTTTCATCTAGGCAGTTGTAAGGAATTAATTTAAAATATTTAGAACAGTGCGAGGTCTTTTGCTATTTTTGAATGTGCAATTCTAACCAAACTTTGATTCCTCTGGATCAGTTTCTGAATTCAATTCACTTCCTTCACTCAAAGGTTCAGAGAGATTCTTTTTTAATCGAATGAAATTGGTGGCCTGATGGCGAATTGATAGCGCTCTGGCCTTTGGTACCACAGGCTGCAGATTTGAATCCTGAGGGTGGCATGGAAGTTTGTTAGTATAGGATGACAGATCCTACCTACTGTATAAAGTTCGGAATTCACTTTCAACTGTAGGTCTTGGTCTGCTTAGGCCTCGTGTGCCTCGTTGACCGTAGAGCGACAAACCAAGCTAAATTGAATGAAATTATTTTGGGGATATTATCTTAAACTTATATATAAGGCTAATTTATTTTAAATGGACGTGTCAAAATCAGAAGGGTGCCATAGATTCCTTCATTACATTTCTACCTTGAAAACTTTATAAAAAATGCTTATTATCTATTTTAAAATATTTAAACAATGCTTCTTTTGTTAGTTTTGTTTAATGAATTGCAAAGCAAATGAAATTATTCCGTTCCATATATTGATAATTTGTGCACTGTTAGTATCACATACCATGCATAATTTTTAAACAGTTATTTGCAGTAACCGCAATGTTTTTGAATGTATCAATGCAAATGCCATAGTAATTTGTTATAAAAAATGGTACATTTAATAATTTCTCTAAAACTTCTTATATTCAGCCCATAAGTTAGAATTTCGTTTCTTAGAGTTACTATTTTAAGCCATTTGAATATGATCAGAACTATCTTCAAAGGTGGTCCTTGGACGATCTTTCAGAACGGGGAAAGTTCATTCGTAACAAGTAAACGAAATTGTTGCATTTAACGAATTCTTACTTAAATTAAATTTTATTCTGCACTAATTCAATTTATTTTCATATTTTTCAGAAAAAAGAAAGTCAATTTTCTTACTTCTTATATTTTGCACTACATTTTCGAACAGATCTGGGTTGTTGTTTTTTTGTAATAAGATCCCTTAAAAATTATTTTATCAATAATTTGTTGCTGTCCGTACTATTTTATAATTCAATAACTCCTATGCTACTCTGAGAAAACTCCTTTAAATAAAAAAAAATAACGAGTTAATGAATTGTGTAAAAATTAAAAAGAAATCGAACCAATGTAAAACTGACAACATCTCAAAAAGAGGAAAATACGAGAAAGATTTATTCTAGAGATTTGCTAACAAAGTTATAGATAATGCACAGACGAAAAAGTACATTGGGAAATGGGAGAAATAAATTCTTTCTCTTCCTTTTTTCAGATCTCAAATTAAATTTTAGAAAAAAATTATCACCAAGAACTTATCACAATTTAATAAAATGAAAATAAATGCTAGACAAAAACTGGCAAAAAAAATTATCAAATTATTATTAAAATTATTAATAAAAATACTGTACTAAATTATTCGAATTGATAAAAAAATATTTCTAAGAAATTCTTTAATATTGAAAAACTGCCTTTATTACGCAATTACAAAAGACTTCGGATTACAAAAACCGGATTCAGAAATTTTTAAACCATTTTCTTTAGGTGCGTAATTGCAGAAAGTTTTCGTTCCACAAAATTTTCCTCTTAAATCTGGCGCCAGACATTTATGAAATGCATGCAAGAAATAAACAAAAAAAAAAAAAAAAATCAGACATCCAATTTTATTAATTAATTAAATTCAATCATTTTAATTAATTACATTTTGAAAAAGTTAAAACAAAGTTTGCCACAAAATACAAGTTCAAAATGTTGTATTTTTTCTTATCCCATGGCTGGAATAAAAAGTCTTTTATTAACGATTAAAAATTTCATGATTGAAGGGGAAGGAACTAATAGTCTGTTTGATGGAGCATTTAATAATATTCACTTTTGATTATTGGTTATTGATTTTGATTAGTCAATTTTGACCGGGATTTTACGGATTAAAGTGGATATTCGAACCACTACAAACATCCATGGCATTTTCGGGATTCGAACCCGAAACCTGTGGCACCGAGCGCCACAAAAGACACTCGGCCATTCAGGTCCCAAATTTTCCAACGGCAGACATTTATGGTGGTCAGGAATACCCAAACTGACCGCCCCAAGGATTTTTAGTTTTTCGGTGATTTCAATAACAGAACCGGTCACTTATTTGAAATAGTTCAAACAACGTTTGCCATCAAAAATCATTATGGAAACATTAGATGGTCACAATAGTATTCCCATTTCTGACCAAGCTTTATTTTTGAAATTATTTTACAAAAATGGCGAAAATGTTTTATTGCTCTTCGCGACAACAGGCTTTTAAAATCTTTTCATGCAGGTCATCTGACAGAACGTGACATCAAGAAAATGATTCCACTTTTCGAGAAAACTAATTTCCTAATTCGTAAATAAAGAGCCAAAATACCTGTGACAATACTTGTGGCTGAAGTGGACGCAACATTTATTATTGGAGAGATCATTCAGAATGGAACATGAATCGATAGCGCTCGAAATTCAAAATGACAAATGGATTTAACCTATGCAGTTTCAACAGCACCGAAGTATTTGGGGAAATTTTCAAAAATGTATGAAATCCAGCATCATTGAACAATGAGAGGTTCTGGTTAAGACATTCGTAAAACGTTTGTTTTGACACTTCTTTTTTGGAGACAAACAATGATGTTAATGAGTGTTGAAGCATGATATGAAGTGATAAACCACATTTCTTCTGTATGGAACAATAAATACCCAAATAAATTGCTTCTTTGAATTGTAAAGGAAAAATCTCCACTAGTTTTTGCAGTTTTCAAAAGCATTTCTTATAGCTGTCGAAAGTGCTGTCAATCTAGAACTTTTTGAATTATTTACCACGTGAACTCTTTACCACTCCACTTAACTGTAACCGTACTTCGGTGTAAGAATTTTTTTCTCCCTGGACTTTCGAACTTTTTGTTGATAGTCATCCATGGTAGACGCGGGTTTTTTGTGTCTGTATTTCTATTATTTTTGTGTGCCATACCGTCATTGTAATAAGTAAATAAAAGTAATGTAAATATTTATTTGAATTGACTAACTACAGCCCGTCCTTTTGGATACCTCATTATTGCAATTAGTTGTACTAGAAAGGTAAAAGAAACTTTATATGAAATTTTCTAATTTGGCGGATTGTTGTGAGGTAAAAACAGCAACATTTCAGATTGATATTTATTTTTTCCTTGAATACATTCATGTAGGGCGCCAAAAACACATATCAGTTATTACATAGGATTATTCAAGCATGTTACAGAACTTATTTATTATTCAGCTGCAACTACGATTATAACTCATATTTCATGAAGCATATCTACAATAAAATTTTTCGTCAAGAGCATTTTACATAAAATATTACAATATCAGCCATGTATTCCAATCATAGTGGTCTTCAGCACTGAAATGTTTTTCTTGAAACATTCCCTAAACATGCAAATTCCGTATTTGCGTATCACCGTATTCCGCAAACATACAAATATTAAAGCCAGCACCATCTTTCCCACACTCAATATAACAATCGATCACAATTATATGTAGAAGTCGAATACGCCGTGATAATGTGCCAGTTGTTACAGTGGAAATATTAAACATTGCCAATAACTTACCCTTCTGCAATCATCTTATCTTCTGTGTTCAATATTTAACTTCTTCTAGAAGCACTAATTGAGATTTAGGTGCTTTTCTATCACTCTTTCACGCACTTCCGATTCATAATAAATATGTTTCGCAATTCAGAAGTCGTATCACTGAATTATGTATTACTAGGGACTGTTCTAAGCATCAGTTATTAACGTGTAGGTTATTGTTAGAACTGTTTTAATATTGATTACTCTAATTTATATTGTTGTTACAGTAGTTTAAATTGTTGTTACTGTAGTTTATATTGTAGTTACTTTAGTTTAAATTGTTATTACTATAGTTTATATTGTTGTTACTGTAGTTTTATATTGTTAGTGCTTATTTTAGTTTCATATTGTTAGTGTTTATTGTAGTTTTATATCACTATTAATTTTATATTGATTTCTACAGCATTTTATTTTCTCAGTAATGCTCTGAACAGGGATAATTTAATTCTGACGTTCTGTATTTATGTTTATATGAAAATTTATATTAAAAAATAAAATATTATTCATTTCACTAAATTAAAAAGGTGAATATTCTTAAAAATTAGTCATGGTGATGAAATATTGCAGTTTTGGTAGATTCAAGAATAAAAAGCTCCGAATGATTTATTCTGACCTTTAGAAAACGCCATATCAAATTGCAATATGCCCGCTATGCCTTTTTAATTCGAAAAGAAATCGCAGCATGTAGAGTAAATATAAGATATTCAATGAAATCTTATAAAAATATTTATATTTCATGAATGTTTGAGACCAGAGTTATTCATCATAAGATCATTCACGAAAAAATTTAATTATTATTATCTAAAATATTTTCGCAATAAAGTCGAAAAATTCAATAAAAAAACTATAGGTTTGCATAAATAACAAATTTTGCTTAGGAATTTGCATGAACTTTCATATTAGTTTATGTATTCTTAAATGGCCTAGGAACTATTATTGTATTTTTCTTTCTGGAAAAGTATAATATTAATCACTAACATTAATTTGGCCTATGTTATTAGTATCATTACTTAAGCTTTCCATTAAATAAATCCACAGTATTTATTGTACATCAGAATACATTATGCTTTACTTATTTTTTGAGCGGAAAATACATCGACAGGTGATCGTGAAAAGAGATTGTCTGCTTGAAAATCTTAAGAGAGTGTTAGCCACATTTAGGAATCATTAAAAAGAAATCCATGAAACACCAAACAACCTAATTCTCACTGTGGGACGCTTACACTCACTGTCATAATCATCATCGTGTTTATTCGTTTCTGCAGTGAAAACAGTGACTGCGAAATGCTCAGCGAATTCAAAAGATCGATTTACATCCTACTCCGCGATTTAACCAACATTTCTTTTCGAGAAATTACTGCACATGGTGAGTGAAACCTGAAATAAAGGGATAACATAAGTAACACAGATAAAAATAAAGGGAACACAGATTTGTGTTTTTAAAAAAAGTAACATATATAAATAACGTAAGTGATTTAAGAACAATGTAATTGTGCTCAATGTAATTTATTGTTATAGAAGTATCACATTCTTTGTTTCAACAAATTTAATATATATTCAAATTAATACACTTCCAGTATTTTTAAGAACTTAAACAAATACTTTAGGGAAATATTTTCATGGTGTCGTATAATATTCCATATACAAATTTAAGTACATTTTGTATTTATATGGTTTCTTTAGACATAAAAATTTTGCAAATAAATTGTTGTTGCAATCCGAAATGCTGCACCGGGAAAGAACCATGAATATCATCAAAAGACGTGGTAGTATCCCCGTACGTATAGCATATACGTATAAAGTATATGTGTATAAAGACGTGAAAGCATACAAATTGCTTACATACAAATCATAACATAACATAATGAAATCACTCCATAGCATGCAAATCATTAGAATTTCAGTATAGACGCACATCATGACACCTGCCGTGCCACCTGGAATCGCTGTGTAAAATGATACAGAAACTCGGTTTTATTTGTGTGTGGGAGACTGTCTTGGCTTATGCCTCTTAGAAAAATACGGTTGACAATCGAGCACTTTTCTAAAATTAACAGAGGAAGAATTGTATCTTTAAAGATTCTGTTTTATCCTTCCGGCAGATTGGTACTTGTGTATGGCATACTCTAGCCACAATGGAGCGGATATGCAAATGATAAATGTACGAGGAACACAACATAACTCTTGTGGATAGGCATATTGACTGCATAGCACTGATGAATTATACTGCAATATAAAGAAGCACACTCACAAGATATTGAGTCTTTTGTTCAGCATTCTGTGTCAGCATGAACCATTCTACACAGAGTATATCCTGCAAGACATAAATTGCAGATATTGCATTTGATTTAGATCATAGGCGCTTATGTCTGTCATTGTGCCATGAACGCCGAATGCGAAGAAACAGTTATCACGACCATGCTTTTCCATACTTTACGAAACACAATTTACTATGATCGTCATATCCGAGATTGGCTTCGTGGGGAAGAGTTTTCTTTACTTTTGTATTATGTATCTCCATATTCACATGGTATTATGGCTTAGGGTCTTATTGAATTTTATCCCTTCATCCATTGCCGGTACACTGAATAGTCAGTGCTATATCTCTGAGATTAGGAAACTTGCTGTCTTATCTTACTTGCACGAGTTGCCTTAATTACAATATTATAATTCGACGCATGTGGCACGAAATGTTCAACAATTTTTCTCACGTCAGCTTAGATCGCTATCATGGCTTACCTATTCGCCCAGTTTGTCACCCGTCGAACAGGACTGATCGATTATTATAAAACGATTACCTCAGTTTCTATAAACAGCATCTACGTCTAATCAACATGTAGACACACATGGACTGACATATCTCAAGAAAAATCCAAAGCTTCTTTCATTTAATGCAAAGGCGTGAAACAGCAGTTATTGTGCGTGTGACATATTGATTACATAAAAATGAATTTTCGCGTCCTTCAACTCGAATGAGATTGTATTTTTTAGTAATTTTCCTCTTATATTTGTGAATTGGCTTTGATTAAATATGGCTTTGATATTTGTCCTTGGCATTTTGACTTGGATATTTGGCATTTTGCATTGTCAACAGTGCCTTTTAAAACAAATTTAAATCAAGAATTCTTCAAAAGTATTTTAATTAAAAAATTCATTCCAAACTAGCAATATTCCATTGAGCACATTTTGAAGGAAATCTCGGAAATTTGAGATTTATATAATTGAGATTTATAATGAAAATCTCAAACACACTTTTTTATTTTTAATTAAAAAAAAAAAGGCTCAATTACTTGTCATCAATGAAAAAATTAAAAATCATTTATAAAAACTAATTAAATCGTAAAAACTAAGAACGATGAGTGAAAGAAAAAATGTTCGTGCACATATCAAAAAGCAATCATTTAATAATTAATGCTGCATTTTTCTAAAATAGTATGAAGAGAAAAGATTTTAATTAAGATAATTTTAACTGCTCAAGAATATTCATTTCTTTTTATTATTGTTCCTAATCATTAGAATTTACACTTAAACAATTCTTTGTTCATAAAAAAAATGGTTTTCGTGTGGTTTCCATACAGATAATGTTTTAATTAATAAATTTATTTATATAATTGTCAACAAAGGTTAATGAAATACAAAAGGGTATTTGAGTTGCTGTTTTTTTTTCAACATTCTGTTAAAAATCGTTAAATTCAGAGTGAAGAATAATAGTTTAAGTTTTAAGAATTCAACTCTAAATTTGGTAAAATTACAGGATTGCGTAGGCGAATAATATTATCGGTTTTTATTGCAATATTAAAATCGTAATAATAAGTTCCTGATTTTTTTTTAGTTATTATAATTTCATTTTTTCAGATATATAATATTATACCTTGTTATCAGAGTTATATATTAGCTGCTTATTGAAAACAATGTTATTACGCTATGAAATATTCTAAGGTTTCGAATGTAACTATATTTTACATTGTATTTTATTTATTATAATTAGATGTATATGTATGAATATGTATATGTATGTATGCAATATATATGTATTTTATGTATTATGACATTAATGTGGTTTATGGTTATAATCTTTTCTTTTCCTTATTAAAAGAAATAAACTAAAAAATTAATTAAAAAAAATTGATGGCTTTAAAAGCAACAACCACCAATCTGAATAATTGAATAATCCTTGTTTAATACTTATAAGTTATCGACGTGATCAATACTAATTAAGTCTTTAATATATAAAGATTAGAACAAGAAACTTGTGTCTCTTTATTAAGATATTCCGCTTAATTTTAAGCTGCATATATGGTTAAATGTAAATGAATGTAAATAGGTTCAAATAATCCTTTTTGAAAGATCAAATTTAAATAATCAATCTGTGTTAACAGTGATTGATTATTCAAAGCAAAGTATGTATCCTGCACTTTGAACTTTACATGCAGCTATTAAATTATTCATTTGTAAGTCTAATTATCAGAGAACTTTAATCTCTCGCATGAAAATAACAATATGCATAATTAATTTTTTAAAAAAGGATAATTGCTTATAATGCATTCGAAAATATTTTTTTAATTTTAAAATTTTATGATATATATATATTTCGAATTCTTGACATAAAAAAATTTAAACAAGTCATATGAAAGAAGAACGAAAGGAGTCGCGGTGTGAATACGGTGGTCGAAATGATATGGATTTCATTTTTGGTTTCAATGCAGTGTGTGCTGGCGCATTCAGTGTTTTCGGTACCAATCAAGATTTGACACGTTTGAAGCCCAAAAACATCTTTTAGAATGGAATTTTGAAATTCCAACATCAGCAGCAAGGTCTCTAATTGTATGTCGATGGTTTGCAAGCTCCAAATCCTTAATTTTTGAACGTGAGCTCCGTCGGTTGAAGTTGAGGATCACCCAAGGACTCTTTCGTCTCCTGTTTTCGACTGTTCGATTGTTTATACCACTTCTAAGCATTTCTTTCCGATATAGGAATGCCTCACCGAGTGCCTTCTGCAACATTCTATACGTTTCGGCAAACAAAATTCTAATGCACGTTCTTTGCTCAATTAATTCAGACATTTGAAAAATCGCCAGAATCAGTTTTAGCGTCCCACAAAGCCAAACGTAACTGAAACAATAATGAATATTTTGAAATTCCATAAGCCCCGGGAAATTTAAATTTAAAATTGGTCTTACTTTTTTGACAGTAGTATATATATAGAGAGAGAGCTTTGCAAGTAGAAAGGGAAACAGACACAAATAGAGTCAACAGTCCAGTGAAGCAATCGAAGTGAGGCATCAAAAGAAGAAACAAGCCCTAGCAGACAGAAAGATATGGAGTTTAACAAGTATTAAAAGAGAAGTATCCAAACACTTACTAAAGAGAGAAGGGGATATATATCATTTGAGATAGTAGCAGAAAAGAAAAAACTCGTACATAATTTTGTTTTTATAAAAGAAATTTTAATCTTTAAAGAATTTACTTTTTAAAATTAGGAATAGATTCTTTTATGGTTTACATAATATAAGTACCGAGTAGAAGAAAAATTAATTTTTTATCATAAAGAGTGTTTTCCACAATAATTACAGGTTATAAGCAAATATCTGAAATATTAAGAACAGAAAATAATTAAAAAACTTTGCTTTTAATGCTTTTTCGAAAATAATTATTTATCGTACCTTTTAAAAACTCTTTTTACAAAATTTTTTTTATTATTTTTCCAATTAATTAAAATAAAATATTTATTTAATTGTTTTTATTACCGATTTAGTTGCCAACATTAGAAAATTACATTAATCAAATTTAAAAGAAATTATTTTAACTATTATGTGTATTACTCCATTTATTCAAAAACAGTAAACGTCATTATTTCAAATCTTTTGACATTTTACTCAAATCCATAACTACAATACAAGACTACAAGTACAAACATCTGTATTTTTCTAATCCGAATGACACCCATATATTTTCTTTCTAAATCTGAAACAAAGAAATTGAACCATCTTTTCTCCTTAATCTCCTTTCACTTAAGACTGGGAGATAACTTTTAAGTTAAGGGGCCCATTCCGTGGCATCTTTCCAAGACACTCCCCAACGCAAAAAAAAAGGGGGAAACGATGCCAACAAAAGGAAATGTATTTCTGGGGAGAAAAAAGGAAAACACACTGGATTTTATATACCCTGGGCCTGTTTCCAGTTTTTCTGCCATAACACGTCCTACTTTTTATTATTGGTGGATACAGAATCCTGTCAGAGTAAAATATGAAAAATATGAATGCTTCCAAAATAGATGGTGCTTTTTTGGGGTTGCTTAGTAAACCTTACTGCCGTTGAGAAATTTGGTTCCTGGGATGAAAGGGGCTGGATTACTTCCCAGTTGAAATAAATATGATTTGTCAATTTCATTTATCTAGGTCTATTAATAAATAACTAGGTTTCCTTATGAGACATATGGGTGTGTTTAGTGAAGATGGATTGGCTTTATTTGTAACAAAAATCATAAAAAAAAGGAAATTCATAATTTATACTTGTTGACAGATTTGTGTCATTGTGCAATATTTTTTGTTTGAAAAAAATGTTGGAAAGTAGAATTTTGCGGTTGGTATGATGTGAATAACCTTTTGATGAAAAATCTTACTTTGTGCTAATTCTATGACCTACTTAATTATAATTAGGAAAATTATATATTGAACTAGATTCCAATGATTGCTTTATATGCCTAAATGATAACAGTGGGATTTGTGTATTTAATTTTAAAATACATTTTTTATTAATTTCTTGAACTATAGGCGTGAACATTTTCTATTGTTGGGAATTTTAGGATATTTTATTATTGTTTAAAGGAATGGCTTTTATCTTGATAAAGATTTCAATTTCTCTTTAAATTCCATTTTTTACCTTCTTTTTTTAATCTTTATTTTCTTCTATTAGCAAAACTATCTAATCCTAAAATATCAGAAGTTAATACATTGAAATTGGATTTTGTAACAATTTATTTTAACATTTAATTATTTTGCAGGTTATGTATATTTATATATATATATTGTAATCGTGCTTTGCCTTATACACTGGCCTGTGGCGTGTAGGACAAATGGTCAGTTGGACTTCAGATTTTCATTTCTGAGAAAGCACAGAACAATCACACTCTTTTTTCTTTTATAATTATATTGTTCATTTCAAAACTGTTTAGAAATACATGAAAATTGTATAAATATAAAAGAATTAAAAGGTAATTTGCTTTTCTGGAAGTTGTTCAACAATTTCCTGTCGGAACCATGATTTACTAATTACTTTGAAATTTAAAAACTGTATGTCTGTTCTTATTATCAAATTATTACAGGGAGATAAATGCCTTTCTAAATGTTAAAGGATATTTCTAAAATTGCAAAGCAGTTTAAAGGGTGAATAAAGAAAAAATCAATAATTATCCATACCGAGTTTCACGTTTAATAAATAAGTAATTTAACAGAATTAAATGCATTGGAATAATTATTTTGTTTTCCTATTCATATAAAATAATTGAGAAATTTAATTATTTAACGCAGAGAAGCTCTATGGAAATGAAAATGTCCAAAGAAGTGTCCATATCTTTTTGATAAAGCTTCTGTATAAATTAATTAAAGTGCTTGACGTAAGACAAAAATGACTTGACATGGAAAAATAAATTACATCTTAAGGTAATTTTATTAATTTTGGAGAAGTATTATTGCAAAATTTAAGGAATTATTTTAAATTCATTAAATAGAAATGATTCATCTTAAATTTATAATAATAACTTGAATATAGGAATAGATAAATTTCGAAATATTCTTTTTTTGTCTGTTATTAATTTGGTATAAAAATTAAAGTACTATAAATCACACTTTCAATGATTTATAATATCTATTTCACATTAACGTGAGACGTAATTGAGAACGTTTGAAAACAAATAAGATTTGAAAAAATATTTAATAACATTTTAGGAAAAATATTAACTAAGTTTAAAATTATCCATGGTAAGTGCATTTTTAGTGATACTTATTAACAATGTTAATAAAATTAATACTTATTTAACAAAATTTCTTCTTTATAGTTTAAAAATTATAAAAAAAAATAACTTTTCCATTTATTTATATTTAAATCTATTTTGAATATTTAAAAAAAAGTTTTTACATATATTTTTATTTACATTTTAGCATGCATACATAAAACTTACTAAATTACAAAATGTTTACCTTTTAGTCCATTGTTTATTACATGTTTACGTCTGTGCAGCGCTTGCCTTAAAGCATCCAAGACAATTGCCTAAATGTTTGCCAGCTGCATTAGAACAAACAAAAAAATATTATTTCATGTTTATAATGTAATCATTTTCTAAACGAATTTGAAGGTTTTTTAAATTTTGAATACTTCGGGGAATTTACTTTTTTCTGGGATTTTTAATTTATATATTTAAAAAAAATATTGCTGAGAAGGAATTAAGGTTATGAAAAATTTCTGTGTACTTTCTAAGATTATTGAGAATTTTAGGATGGGAGCAGAAATGGTTTAATATTGTTTCGTAGTGCCATCACAATTTGGGACAAACAAACGTAAACTAAGACTAGAATTTTTGTCATGTATTCCCCACCGCATATAAGCATCACAAATGATAATGTTTCATAATGCATGTTTCATGTTAGGCATCATAAATGATAATGTGCGATGTTTCATTTTTTTGACATTTGTCAGATCACAGCTTCTTCACTCATGAAGGCTAACTCGCCTCTAACTAGGTTGCTATACAGGCGTGTTTAAGTATCATTCCTAATAAATAGTAAAAAAAAGTAATAATTGATTGATTTCTTAAGCTTTTAGGGGTTTCTTCTATTTGTTTAATACTATCTGGATAATTACATGAATCTAAAATATTATTTAATTGATAAATTTATTAAAATATTTTTCTTAAACTAAATTTATAATTTTTTTTTCACGTATAAATAATTTGTTCCTAAAATTATTAAAACAGTAAAACCTTTATAAAATATTTTTATCTTAATCTTAAGCAATTTTTTAATAAAAAAGTTAAAAATGAATAAAGTTTATAATGATAAATTTAATGCAATGATAAATATAAAAATTGGCTGCATTTAAATATGTTTTTAACAAAATGTATGCAATTTAAAATGCCTTTTTTTTACTTTTTTTTTAAATTTATTAACTTGGAGATAAAATATTTTGCTGGTTTTCTTTGATACTAAAATTATTTATTATTTAATTATTTTATCACTTACTTTTTTCATTATTAAGAGAAATAATTTTAAAAACAGAAAAGAAAAATTATAGTTTTAAAAACAACAAATTACAATCTGTATAATTGAATAATCCTTGTTTAATACCTATGAAGTAATCGTCATTATCAATACTAATTAAATCTTTAATATATAAAGATTAGAAACTATTATAAATATCAAATTATTTGATTTGATTTGATTGATTTTTTTCTTATTAATGCACATTATTATTATATCCAAATAAACTATATTTATTATTTCGATTATTTATTTACTCTTATCATCATATAATGTCTTGAAATTTGTATAAATATATAAATTTCCTCCTTTTTAAAATTCCTCCTTTTTTCCTCCTTTTTCCTCCTTTTTAGTTTTAGCAATTTATTAGTAATTTATTTTGTCTTAAATTTGTTTAATTTATCTGTTATCTGTCGTAAAAGGATTTAGTTCTGTATGAATTTTGCAAAATACATTTTGTATGCTCAAGTTTGATATTCAAAATTCCTGAGATAAATATTAGTTTAAAGTTAGGAAGAAATAGAGAGAGTTATAAAAATGATGATTGGAGCATCAATTAAAATGTTGGTATCATATCTGGATTTTCAGCTTAACAATTTTCTTAGAAATTTAAAACTACGTTCTATTTTTCACGTAAAATGTGTTTTAATTGATTGAACTAACTTTAAAAAAATGAAAAGTATATCAAATAAAATAATGCATTACACTGTAAATAATGTAAATAATAATTAATAATCTTACTTGATCTAAAGTCAGTCACTCTTTAACCATTTGCATATATAGTAATTCCTTATTTATTCTGATTATTATGTTATTTATAAATAATCGTAATTAATTGTAAATTCCTATTTTAATTAAATTAAATCTAAATTCGAAATTTTGAAAAAAATGAGCACTTTTATATAAATATAATTAGACAGGAATTAATATTTTTTTTAATGATTTAAATAATCTTTAAATAATTTTGAAAGTTATTTCTTTGCAATGTTTAGGAATTGTAAAAAACATGTTTCTATTTTACCAAAACTTAAAAAAAAATTTGAAGCATTCTCAGTAAAAGGGGAAAAGAAAATAACCATTTAAAACATTATTTAATGGTGTTTATTTTTTAAAATAAGAATTTAATTATGCATTTTTCTTATTTAAACAAATAAAAAAAAATATTCCTTTAAAGTAATTTAAAAAAAAAAAGGTTTTATGCAGTTCAGATTTCAAACAAAACAGTCTACGATTTGTTTCAAAAAATGGACAGTAATTAAGTAGTTTCGTTATGTTAATCCACCTCAATTATTATACACATCTTTTGTAATAAAGCCAATCTTCGTTCTAAATTTTACATTGCTTTTTATCTCTATCAGCGAGACTTACTTAAGGATGAGAGTTTTAACAAGATAGAATTTAATTGCGACAAAAATAACGATATAATTTAATACCGAGATTTCGACATTTAATTATTTCGTCATAAATAACAAAATATGGCGACAGAATTAAATAAACATCAAATACGCTGAAATAATGAGTAACTAAATGTGTATTCGTGTAAGAAAAATGATTTTGGTATACACAGCGAATAGGTTTAATTTATCTTAAAATTTCCTCAAACCGATTTATATGTGAGATTTCTTAAAGAGTAGTAAAAATCAATAAGAAATGGATTACTCGAAAGCATCCAGGAAAGACGTATTTCGGAATTTAAATTGTTCGAAAAGTGTTATTCAATGTTGGTTTGTGCGTGACATTTATAAGAAAAGTCGTTGTTATCGATTTATGCAGCTTTTACTTTTATTTCACACTCGTTGATCGATATGTAGTTCGATAACTGTGAAACAGTAATTTTTAAAATTTAAATTGTTTGTGTTTAACAAATAATAGAAGAGGCTTATGTAAGGCAGTACAGGACACATTGACAAAATAAGACCTAAATTTTCTAATGATTTCGTTTGTTTGTATTTTAAAGATTAATAAGGGAAAGAGAAAAAGAACGAATAAATCAATTCATACTATATTTCATATTTTATGCACTTTATATTTATTTCATACTTTAAATACTTTATGTTTTATATACTTTACTTTATTTCATCTGTGAATAAATACAGATACTGCGAATTTAGAAACAACAAAATAGAATTTCACGTCTAATAAAGCATTGATCTTTAAGATGTTTTGGTTTATCGCTCTACGGTCATTTTGTGCTCACTTTAGGTTAATTAGAGAGGGATCTACAGTTTATCGTGGATTCCGAACCAATCACAAACATCTATGCCACAATCAGGATTCTAATATGAAGCCTGTGGTGCCAAAGGCCTGACACTTCAGGCCGCTTTAAGATGTTTTGAATTAGATATAAAAATTGAATTTAAGATTCATTTTCATCTTTAAAAAATAACTTTTTTTCTTTCGAGTTATTTTTTAGATTATTCACTGAAAAAATATAACCTAAATTTCTACACTACAAGTATACATACATTTAGTAATTACTCTTAAATTTCGAAGTATAAAATTATGATTAAATTTTTTTTTTTTTTAATTTTTATAAATTTTAGTTCATGGCTATTAAGATCCAATATTCAAAATTCAAAAAAAAATTTGGATTAAATTAAATTCGAAATATTTATTCAATTGTTACAAATTATTACAATTACCTTTATTAATTTACTGTAAATAAAAAATATTTAAATTTAAGGACGCGTTTTCCACTCATGTAGGATTGTCTAATATACAGCTTACTTAAATATGAATTGAATTTCATATAGCAAAGTTTTTTCACTATAAGAAATTTTTCAAGTAATTTACAGAAAAAAATGATAGATTTATTTATTTCTCAATTTATCGAATAGTTATATTACGGATCATTTTCTCCAAGAAAATATTCAGAAATATTAAAGTAAACTGAATCTTAAACTACACAAAACTACTGTACTTATAATTTTATTTTAATTTTCACCAAATCTTTAAATGGAAGCTCACAACTTCACTTCAGTGCCTTCCTAAATTTACCTTGTCTGCTATTCGTTCTGACAGGCGTTTATTATTATTCAAATTATATGCAAATTAAATTTTCAACCAAATTTAACACGTCCGGAAAAAAAATTAATTCTAAAAATCGATGTGTGTGTGTTTAGTTCTAGATATGTAAAGATTTTTTTTTCGTTTTGTACAAGCAAAACAAATGGATGGATATTTCACTCTGGGTGATGGCAATAGATACCGATCGATGCTGATGTATACTTCGGTTTGTATGCATTTTTCGTATATATGTTTTTCTTAAGTATGTAGAGTAATTGGTGATCAGCAAATTGTAGTTAAGATACAAACTGATATAGTAAATATAACTATAGACTGAAATGCTGTGATCCTTTACAATATATATATATATATATATATATATATATATATATATATATAGACAGAGAGAGAGAGAGATTAAAAAAATTAAGCTCAAGATATGTTTGTTTAAAATAATTGTTTGTCATCAATTTAATTTTAATTACAAAAGCAAACAGGCTTAGATTTTGAAAAATTTTAAACACATTAATTATAAAACATTTTCATGACATGCTTCATTAAATTGCATATCTAAAGCAATTTGTAGAGTAATTAGTGATGATCAACAAATGGTAGTTAAAAGACGAAGAGGTATAGTAAATAAAACTATAGACTGAAATGCTGTGATTCTTTACAATATATATATAGAAAGATTAACCTCAAGATTTGTTTGTTTAAAATAATTGTTTTTCTTGAATTCAGTTTTAATTATAAAACAAATAGGCTTAGATTTTGAAAGATTTTAAACACATTAATTATAAAGCATAAGTTTCATAACATGCTTCACAAAATTGCATGTTTAAAACCTTCTGTAGAGTAATTGGGAATCAGAAAATTGTAGTTACGGGACGAAGAGGTATAGTAAATAAAACTATAAACTGAAATGTTATAATCATTTACAATATATATATATATATATATATTTAAAAATTAAGCTCAAGATATGTGTGTTTAAAATAATTTTTTGTCATCAATTTAATTTTAATTATAAAAGCAAACAGGGTTAGATTTTGAAATATTTTAAACACATTAATACATTAATTATAAAATATAACCTTTATAACATGCTTCATTAAATTGCATATTTAGTAAATTATTTTGTGTTATTTTGATATTATATGGGTTTGTATTATTTCGTTGTGCTTTTTACAAAGTATTTTACTGAGAGCAAAATAATTGATGTCAGAAAATGACCAAACCTATGCCATCAATAACTTGTTCCATTCTTATACAAACTTATTCCATCAAGAAATAGTCGTCCAATCAACATCCGACTTATACTGTGGCCAGCGAGGATTACACAAAGTGGCTGAAGTACCAGTCGTCAAGCATTCTTTCTTGCAGTATTTCTGTAAGAAATATAAGAAAAGGGAAATTAATGCAATTTTTTTCTGCGTTGCAATAATATGCCTCTTGTAAAAAAAAGATCCCAACAAGAAAGAAAAAAAGCATTTCCAGCTGTATTAAAACTCCTACAAGACAAAAAGAAATGTGTACCAACTCTGTTCAAGCAGAAATCATCTTTTCTCAGAGCCAGAAAAAGCAGATGATGGGAGCAAAAATAATGGTTCTGGGAAAATGCTTTTTATACGTCTGGTGAGCTATATTAGGAAGTATGGATTTATCCGAGTATTTTGTAGTATTGTATTTGATACTTTATTTAAAGTAAGTATAGAATCATGAGGTAATATTTTGTAGCAGGAAAATGTATTAAATGGGACCTCTTTTGTTCTTCTTTCTTCTAAACTGTATTTAATTTTTAAACACTTATTAGCTGTATAATCAAAATATTTATTTTCTTATATAAATCCATTATGTTCAGTACATATTTCTGTAAACATTTATGAACATTATGTTAAAAATATTTTATTTGGTTGTTGCTGTTATTCTCTTAATCGTCAGTATATGATCACACAAAGGTTGTGGATCACTTTAGGATAGGATCACATAGTTTGGTAGATCAACCTTATATTCAGATACCACATCAGCTTAGAACAGATATTTCTGAGAGTTCGGAAAAGTTTTCACCTTATCCTATCGACACAAAAGCATATTGATTTAACACACTTACTTCCAACATAAATACTTTAGGTTCGATTAGTTTTCTGAACTCGGTCCTAGTTCAGTCAGCAAAATACTTACCAATTATTGAGCACTATTTAATTTATAAATATGTTGTTTCTTATCCCACTTAGTAGACGACAACAACTAGACCAATTTATGTTCCCATGTGTTCTCATGAATTGAGTGAAGGGGGAAAGGAAGCTTCTGTTGTGATGTAAGCAGAAGTCTGACTTGGCTCGCAGTCGCTGAAGAAGGAGTGCTGTGACTTCCGGGAGGATTTTTAGGGGGAATTTAGCATATCGTATGAGCGAAAACCGGAAAACTCTCAGCAAGTAGACCGACTAATGAGGCAAGATACTGAACTTCAGAAACGCCATCGAGTCATCTCGTTTTTGAAAATGTCTAAAGCGTGTAGAAATGGTGTTAATAAAAATAATAAAATAATTTGAAGACATAAAAAGTTTTGAAAAGAAAAACTTTGTAATCTTATCAATTATGATAAGATTATTTAATATTTTTGATATCATAGCAGTTAATAATTTTCCTTACATTGACTAATGTAAGGAAAATTATTAAATGCTATGATATCAAAAAATATTAAATAATTTTATCATAATTAACCACTATTATCAGACTAAAATTTAAAATAATATGACTTTGTAAATTTAAACTTTATCAATTTAAAATTTAATCCAAGATTTGAAAAATTGATCCACTTTTCTAACATGTAATAGCATTTGCAGCCTTTTTTGTAATTTGGAAGTATGTTTTAGAAGTACATTTTATGATAACTTGCAAACCCAATAATCAGAAAAATGATCCATAGAAAATAATAGTTGTAAGATAGTAATAAAAATTTAACATGATCAACAGAAGATAATACTGTTGCATACAAAAATAACTGACACCTAATTTCACTGTAAGTAACAGAAGACATTAAGCAGAATAAAAAATAAATTGAAATTACCTTTAATAAATTAATCTGTCATTTTATTACTCAATAAATAACTGTTTCAACAATTTGCGTTCATGTTTCATTACATTCATACAAATCCTTGTAGGAAAGAAAATAATTGATTCAAGATAATTAATTTTTACATAATATTGATTCAAACAAAAAAAATGTGACGTCTTTTTCATTAAGATTTATCAGAACAAAAATCATTTTTGATTACGCCAAAACCATTAAAAGCACCATAATAAAAATGAAGTGCCTATTATAAAATGATCCATGATTTTATAATTCAATAAATAGATGCCACCACAAC